>JAECUM010002909.1:0-107728 GCA_016617855.1 Megalonaias nervosa | reverse complement strand
TATTAAAGTGTTTCAGAATTAGCTCTCTATTTATTAAAGTGTCTCACAATTAGCTCTCTATCTATTAAAGTGTCTCACAATTAGCTCTCTATTAAAGTGTCTAACAATTAGCTCTCTCTATTAAAGTGTCTCACAATTAGCTCTCTATCTATTAAAGTGTCTCACAATTAGCTCTCTATCTATTACAGTGTCTCACAATTAGCTCTCTAAAGTGTTTCACAATTAACTCTCTATCTATTAAAGTGTTTCACAATTAGCTCTCTATCAAAGTGTTTCACAATTAGCTCTCTATCTATTAAAGTGTTTCACAATTAGCTCTCTATCTATTAAAGTGTTTCACATTTAGCTCTCTATCTATTAAAGTGTTTCACAATTAGCTCTCTATCTATTAAAGTGTTTCACAATTAGCTCTCTATCTATTAAAGTGTTTCACAATTAGCTCTTTATCTATTAAAGTGTCTCACAATTAGCTCTCTATCTATTAAAGTGTTTCACAATTAGCTCTCTATCTATTAAAGTGTTTCACAATTAGCTCTCTATCTATTAAAGTGTCTCTCAATTAGCTCTCTATCTATTAAAGTGTTTCACAATTAGCTCTCTATCTATTAAAGTGTCTCACAATTAGCTCTCTATCTCACAGCTTTGACTGCTAAATTATAACTATACCTATCTTGTTACATTGTACAGTATGCTATAAATAGAACAGTATTCCACCAGTTGACAGAATCCAAATAAGCCTTTCTGGAGAAAACAACTGCATTTATACATATGTTTATTTGAAGCTTTCATAGTCTGTATTTCGTACTTGTTTTTTTTTTCAGATACATTACTCATCCATAATGCGCCAGGAATCCTTGCACAACCTCTCAAATTCAACCCTCCCAAGCAAAAAGGATGTTTTAACAACATCTGCTAGCTACATATATTTAGCACTAACAGTGCTAGGGTATATTGTCTGCTTACAAAACTGGAAGTTGCATGTGAGTGATCTCCCCCCTTGAACTGAGGGATTGGTGTCAAATCCCATCATTTATCAGTTGGTACTTCCACTCATGCTATAGGACTCATGGCACTATTTCAACTCCCATAGTAAACTATGGAAACACCATGATATTAAAAATTCAATAACTTTACATTTCTGAATGCTCATGATCAAACATATATTTATCAGTATAGAAACATCCTTGATGACAGCTTCTGTGTTGGGAAAACCATATGAACCATGGTATATTTTTGATCTACATGTTTAATACATGTGTTTTCAGTTCTGTATTAAAGAGTCAGGTGCTAATTTTAGTAATGAGTTTTCCATACTCAAGCCTGTAAAAAGACTGAAATTTCATCAATTAAACAGCATCTGTTGTTGTTTTTTCAAGTTACAACTAGGATAAGCGAGTCTTACTACTAACCAATCCTGACCAGCCAAACCCATATATACTTTATTTTATAGACTTGTTCCCATTCTTCCAAATCATTAGTACCATGAGTCCTGTAACAGCATGCTTATTTTGAGGTCTTGCAAATTCATAAAATTTTCTACATTTTTTCAGGTTTTAGTGATCTCTGGAATGTTTTGCATCTCAATTATTTGATTCATCATAATGTAAGCCATTCTAATTCTCTGATCTGATGGTCATTGCTTATCAGATTTCAGCTCAGTAATTCTTTGATCTGATGGACATTGCTTATAAGATTTCAGCTCAATAATTCTCTGATCGGATGGTCATTACTTATCAGATTTCAGCTCAGTACTTGACCTTATTACATCTTATTTCAATAAGCTTCTTGTTTTGAGACTTTCCCATTTTGTTGCTCGCTTCTAAAATTAATGCTGCACAGATATTGTTGCCTTTAAAAGGATTCTTCCAGCTTCAGCTTGTATTTTTTTTATCTCATCTTTTTCGTACTGCCTCTATCACAAACTGTATTACCGCTATCTCCAAAAGAGGTCTTATGGAGGTGAATAAACTCCAATGATTTTCGGTCAAGTTTCAGTTTAAGACTTTAGAGTATGTATATTTTTTTCCCACTTGTGTATTTATTTCTTGCATGTGCCTATGCCAAGACATAGATTCCTAAAGAGATAAAACCAAATTTTTAATTTTAAAACTTTTTAGAGGGTGGGTGGGTTGCTTTTTTAAAGTTTCTTTGTCTCTAGTGTATCAAACATTGATAAAGTTGTACAGTGATAGTTTGCTGTTTACTACATATTCAGATGAAGAAGTTGTGTTTGCTTAAGGGTTCTATGTATATAAATTATACCCACATGCCAGACTTTGACAAAGGTTATACTTATTCCATGAAATAACATTCTAATTTCTGTGCCTTCATCGACTGCCTTGCAAAAGGTGTAAAAAAATACAGTATAATACAGCCATAAAATTGCCCAGTTGTTTAGGGTTGATATCAGATTTCTATAAGAGTAATTAAGTTATTAAGTGTAAGATAGTTATGAAAAAATAATTGAAGATTTTTTTTACAAATACTTTATCCACACAGCTTACCAGTAAGAAGGAAATGTGATTCTAGTTAGAGATAATGGTTTTGTCTCATTTATGAATAGGGATGACATTTGCCAGTTTCCACACTTTAGAAATATATGATGTTGGGAGCAAATCAGTAAAAATATCAGATAAATGTCATGATAATACAGCAGTGTCTTCCTGTAGTAGCCTTGGGTTGGTCTGATCAGGACCTCCACCCCATTTCTCAAGTCTAGATTTGAAAGTTCATCTTCTACATCATTTCTCTTAATGTAAATACTAGTATAGATACTGTCAGGAAAGGATGTAGAGGGCAGGATAGTGGAAGTGTCATCAACAAAGGATGGTTCACAGAAGTGTCCATTAAATAAATTTGCTGTGTCAAGGCTTGAAAGAAGATGTTTATTATTGTGTAACAGGGGTGGATTCTCAGAGTTCCTGTTCTGCATCAGAAATGCTTTGGCTACATTCTATGAAAACATTTGGACCAATCATGCCATCTTGACGGATATTAGCTAATTTATTAAAATACTTAAGTTTTGCACTTTGCCTGCTCCTTCCCTTGTGTTGAAGGACATTGGTTCTTTCAACCAAGTGGTGTATTCTTTTCCATTGTCAGATTAGTTCCATAATATTAGTATGCATCCACAGAAGATCTTGGGAATGAATTATTTAAATTTTATTGGGAATGGTTGTATAGGTTGCTCCTAAAATACTAATAGTAATCTTACAGACCTATCCATCCATTGATAGATTTTGTGACTGAGTAATATTAACCATTGCTGATATCAACTAATAACATTATTATCACTATTGAGTCCAGGATGATTCCCATCATTCATTTTAAGGTAATAATAATCAGTTATTGTGTACACAACTTCTTTATACATGTAGCTAACTGTGAACATGATACTGTATATTATTATATCACATGGCAGTGTTCTGGATATACCAATGTTATTGTGTCACATGACAATGTTCTGGATATACCAGTATTATTACATTATGTTACATTGTTCTCGATCTACCAGTATTATTATGTCACATTACACTGTTCTCGATATACCAGTATTATTACATTATGATATATTATTCTTGATATACTAGTATTATTATTGTCACATTACATTGTTCTGGATATACCAATATTATTATATCACATTACATTGATCTGGATATACCAATATTTTCATATCACATTAGATTGTTCTCAATATGCCAATATTATTACATCATATTACATTGTTCTTGATATAACAGTATTTATTATGTCACATTTGATTATTTTGGATATACAAATATTATTATATCACATTTGTCTTGGATATAACAGTATTATTATGTCACATTACATTGTCTTGGATATACCAGTATTATTATGTTACATTACATTGTTCCATTCTTTTTTCAAAAACAGTGTAAACAACTATAAATTGTTGTTCAATTCAGAATTGTTGGTTAATATTCTAAACTTGAACTGGTTTGAGAGTTGAGCATTGTTGTTTGCTTGATATGGTTATCCCAAGTTTAAAAATGTTGTCAATTTCATCCAGCTTTTCTTTTTTGACTTAATCCTGTTATAACAGAATTTAACATTAAAGATACCATCCCTAGTCCAGATATTCTTTATTTCCCTTTCTTTCTTTAAGTGGCTTATGTTTTTCCCAGTTTGCTGAAGTGAGGTCCTCTTTAAAGTATATCTCAAGAAGTGATTTTACCTATTTTGCATTTGATTCAATGAGTTCTGAGTCTTCTCTGTAGTATCATTGGAATGTAGTTTGCTTATTTAGCCCAGTCAGTGTTGGTTGTTTTTGAGATTCAAAAGTATAATTAGGTCCCAAGGAGGGTTAGTGTGCACAACCCAAAATTGGACAGATAAAAGCACACAAATTTAAGTTTGCTTTTCAAAGCAATTTTAACACATGTTCACAAAGGAAGGAGGAGACTAAACCTAAACATGTTTTTCAGTTACACCTGTACTTGATGCTGGGATGGTTGTTTACCCCAGGATAATTTTAATCTCAGATGGACATGCTACTGACCCCACCCTCATTCAAGGCCCTGATGTCGTGGAGGAAGAGAAGATGAAAATGGTGCTTTTGTTTTTTGTTTCAGTTTGTAAACTTAATGTTTTATAGTTCACCTGGCCATAAGCCAAGAATTTAGAAAAAATTTTGTACACACTTTTAACTCATGGAATTGAATCAGATTTTATTTTTTTTAACATTATGTTTGGGAATTTTTTCCTCTGAAATTGGAAAAATTTATATTTGTTGGCATTGGCCCCTAAAAAGTCACAGAAATATCTCAGGTATGTTACCAGATTGATTGCTGGCTTTTACTGTATTTTAACCTAAGATTTAGAATTACAGTCCCTGGAATGTAACACAGTCACATGTTGCTGGATTTTAACTGTATTTTGACACTTACCTAGGAATAGAAACAGTATACTCTTGCAGACATTGAAACAAAACTTTAAATTGAGAACAATTCCAGTTTGTATGAATTTACTGCGCTTTCTACGTTTTGATTGGATGTAAACGGTCACGTGATACTGATCTGGAATTTTTTACACATTGATAAATTCTGCAGACGCACCACATCTTGCACCAGTCTATAATATTTATTCTATCTGTATCCTAAATGTGCAAGTCATGATTTTTGATAAAACATACTAATTTTCTAGCTTAGTTATTACCTGGAAATATTTGCATAAATATACCATTTCCAGAATGAATGAGAATAATGGGGAAAAAGTAGTCAACTGATGCTGTGTAAGTGGATTGGATCAATTTAGAGTGATATTATCAAGGTCAGTGTGGCACTAAGTGTAAATTGGATGTGGGTGGGATGTTCTCCCATGATGCTTTTCTGTTTGTGGTGTTACCTGTAAGCTCGTACAAAACTAACAAAAGAAAAGAGTGAACCAACAAGCTTTGTAAATTTAACAAAAATGATTTATTTCCCTAGAAAGCAACATAAAAAATAGAAAATAGGACTTAAGGTTTGTGAATATAATCCAAAATTTAATCCTAAGATTGAAAAATATGAGTCCTATCACTAAACAGTTCTAATTGAATCCAGGTTTGAATCTTGACGAAATTCCAACATGGAGGCGATGACATCAGATGATGTCATTGTACTGACGGCAACAGATCCTTGATTGAATCACAGTTTATAATGTTTCCGTTTAGAATTCCAGGATAAATTTCCACTGAATGTTTTTCTCCTAGAACTTTTATAAATATGAAGCCTTTGTGTAGTTTTCTAGAGAATGAATTATTAAATTCCCAAAAATAGATGAACTTCAAAACAATCTGACATCAACAATAGAAGAAACACCTTAAGCACTGAGGTGTAGGAATACGACTGACTGAAAAACTCTGAGAATGAGAATTAAACCCAACTAAAACGTCATTTCAGTCTCGCGTGATTCACGTGGTCTCTTAACATTGAACAGCGCAATAAAAAAATATGACTTTTAGCACATAGGCCAAAATAGCCCTATCTAAAAATTAAATTCTCACACTGGAAATATTAAAAAAAGAAAGGCTGTTTACAATTTAGCTAACACATGGGCCAAAATGACCTTGGCAATAGCCAATCGTTTTAACTTGATGTTTGCAAGATCTATGAACCAGGGTGAGCTAAAAATAGTGCTGAAGTAACAGCTATAATCTAATCGGGTCAAGCCAATTTTTGAAAAAGATATTCAAATCTAATGAAAATTATCATTACAATAAAATGTAATGAAACAAAAATAAAATAAAAAAGAATTTTAAAACTAACACACAAGTAATTAAATTACATATATGTAACAGTGGAATATTTTCATTGATGCCATTGCTACTACACTATTTCTATCTAGTAAGTCAAACTATGACTTGTAAATGCAAGACAATGCAAGAAGATGTCCACTTGGACTTAAAATTTACATATTGAAATTTGTATTTGGAAAGCTCAATATTTCTGTATAAAATGCAGTTTATTTGATGCAGATCTCATAATAATGGTTTCAGTGTACAACATTTTAATGTTACGATTTAGAAATTCCTAGTTTTCAATGATGATATATTGTTTGAAGGGATGTTTTGTTCACAATGGCTCATACAATCACAAAAATACAATTTATGCAAATTTAAATAAGATGTCATGCAGGAAATTTGTGAACAGTTTTGTTTTATAATTTGATTTTTAAAATTTATTGTATAACTAATGTTGTTTTGCTGTCAATATATCCAACTCTTTTTCTCAGATAATGGATTCTACATGTGAGGTGGCAAAGGAACTAGCCCTGAGAAAAGTCAGAGTATACTGTATTCCAGTAGGAAATGCAGATATGGTTAGTCTTCTGATATGAAATATCATCTATGCTTCTTTTTAGCAAACTTTTAATATACTGAAGGCAGTTGTTTTTGTCTGTCTGTGTTGCAGGAGAGAAGAACGTTGTACTCATATAAATAATTTGCTCGGTTATATTAATTGGTCATGGCCGAACTGGATATGTCCATATAGAGTGTAGACTGGTTCTGTACTGTATAACCTACAGTCAAGTGAATTGGACTTACAAATGAAGGAAAGAACGAAATGCTACGTAAGTGTCTTTTGACCAGCCATGTTTCATAACTATACATTAAGTATAGGTTTTTGAATTTCACAGTATTTGATTTTTAAAAGCATGTACATTTCCTTCACAGTAACTTTATCTTAAAATTTTTGTTGCTTAATTTCTTTCTTTTTTATGAGTCCTGGGAAGAATGTGTTGGGTCAATAATTTGTTTGCCAAAGCACACAAAAGATACAAGCTCTTCATCAGTAGTATTGTTTTCTGAAATAATTTTGACAATTAAAAAAGAAAACACACAAAACCTATGACAAAATGTTGTGTTTAATTTTTAAATTTTTCATAATATGCAAAAGTGATACTAAAATGAACCAAATTTCTTAATGTTATTGTGGTTTGCAACCTTACTACCATTATCAGAAGTATACTTGTTTATTTGCAACACAACTCCTTACCCTTTGTCAATCTTACTACCATATCAGAAGTATACATGTTTATTTGTAATGCAGTTCCTTAACTTTTGTCAACCTTACTACCACACCTGAAATATAACATATTCATTTGTAACACAACTTCTTGTCTCAACCTTACTACCACACCTGAAATATAACATGTTCATTTGTAACACAACTCCTTAACAAGTGTCAGACTTTCTACCACACCTGAGGTATAACATGTTCATTTGTAACACAACTTCATACCTGTGTCAGACTTACTGCCACACCTGAGGTATAACATGTTCATTTGTAACACAACTTCATACCTGTGTCAGACTTACTACCACACCTGAGGTATAAAAAACATGTTCACTTGTAACACAATTTAACCTGTGTCAGACTCCTTAACCAGTATCAGACTTACTACCACACCTGAGTTATAACATGTTCATTTGTAACACAACTCCTTAACCTGTGTCAAACTTACTACCAAACCTGAGATATAACATGTTCATTTATAACACAGGTTAACCTGTGTCAACGGAACAAGATTTTGAGTATATGATTCTGCTTTGTAATAAATCTGAAGCAGATTGCAACAAGTCAGTCTAGTTCATAGCATAGGTATATTAATGTGGGTTTGTTTTATTTCTTACCAGCACTTTTAACACATTATTGGTTATGTCATGCTGAGGAAATCGGAGCTAAGTGCCTTTCTCAAGGACACACAATGACAGTCAACCCAGGTTGGCCTGGGTGGGTACCAAACCTACAACCCTTGTATTATGAGTCTGACACTCTGCCAGCTGAGCTACTATGAGTCCCTTATATTGTAATGTCCATGGAAAATTATTTCATATTACTATTATTCATCTAAAAATTTGGACATTATGATTCTTTTTCTCACTGTCCAGATAACTAGTGTGTAAATGAAAAATTATCAATTTTAGCTTCACTGGCTATAGACCAGAAGAGCTTATGAGATGTATTGCTGCCCACTGACTATTCATCCATTAGCACAAATTTATTATCACTCCTCAACCAAAATTATATAAAAGATTGCCATGAAACATTATACTTACATTCATCCTAAGGTCTAATGAGTCCTAAATGTAAATGTTGTTGCTCAAACATCCAAAGTGGCTGCTGCTTCTCCTGAATGGGTGGTCATGTCAGCATGGGGTTATAATGTATACTTGGTTTTAAATAAAAATGATGTTGATCTGACATCCAGTATGGCTGCCATGGCAGTCATCTCAAAAACATTGTTATTGCTATGCTTTCTGAAACAGAAGGTCATATTGACATGGGGTTTATCATGTCTAGTTTGCCTTAAATGAAAATGGTGCTGACATGATATCCAATATGGCCTGCATGACAGCCATTTAGAAAATATTGCTATTGCTGCTACTTCCATGGTTGGTCATATTGACACAGTAAGACTTACTGTAATATTTAATTGGTCTGAAATGAAAATGTTGCCAATCTGACATCCATTATGGTCTCCATGGCTGTCATTTTGAAAATCTGTTATCACTAATCCGTCTAAAATGAAACTCATATCAGCACTTGGTTTTCACCAGAAGACTTCCTATGATGTCTAGTTCATACTAAATGATATGGTACCAACCTTACATCTAACATGGCTGTCCTGATAGCCATCTTGAAAGTCTTCCTCCTGATTGATGGTCACATGGGGTTTTCACCTAAAGGTTTGTAATGATATCTAGTTGGTCTAAATAAAAATAGTGTTGATCTTATATCCAGTATGGATGCCATGACAACCTTCTTAAAAATCTTGTTATAACTACTCTTTCTAAATTGATTGTCATATTGACATAGGTTTCAGCCAAAGGATTTCAAATGATAGGTGGTCCTAAATGAAAATGGTGCTGATCTCACATCCAGTATGGTCACCATGGTAGCCAATTTGAAGAAATCTTTTTTTTTTCTCAAGAATGTCAAAGATGGTTTTAAACACTTCACAGTTTAGAAAGAAGAAATCCATGGTAAGACAGCATGGATTTCTTGAAGGTCTTTTGGGGCAGTAGAGCATCAGCCCCATCAAGGGGATCTTTACCCAAATATCTTTTGCAGAAAATGATGATTTCTGATGTGTTCTGATGCACCTGACACATTTATTCATTAATTCTACTAGGATGTGGGCTAGGTAGAATGGGTTTTATTATATTCTTGCTTGCAAATAATAAACACTGACATGATAATGTTTTAGTTTCTTATTTTACGAATAAAGACTACCATTTTCATTTTGTTTGTGTAAATATATTACAGTTTGGAGATTTTTGTTCACAAAGGTCTAGTTGTGTTAGAGAAATGACAGTTCTAACAGAGTTTGCTTTTTCATTAAGTAATAGTTCTTTAGACATGTGCTCACATAGTCAGAACAAAGTCAGCACTAAACTCCTGAAATTTATTGGCCGCTCAATAGGAAGGGACGAATAGTTCAATTCTAAATGTAGTACATATTGAAAATAAAAAATTTTTTGCGGCCTCTGAATACTTCTTTATGACAAAAAATTGTTTTGACTAAATACCTGAGTGAAAATATGGTGACTCCTTGGAGAAATAATTATAATTTTGGTAGAAAGATTAAGAAAGCTGGCAGGACCAGAGGAACTTGGCTAAATCAATGTGGTTTTACATCTGATGATCATCTTTTCAATCTGACATTTTTGAGCATGGGTAAAACTTACATTAATTTACATTCCAACTTGTCAGGGAATTTTATGTACTGTTGAAAATTATTATTAATTTTCATACCATGGTTGCTATTAATAGAAATAGAAGAATGTAGATACAGTTTTATCTAAAAATTTGTGCTGAACAGAATTTAACCGACTTTGACATAGAGCACTCAGGGGCATTTCAGTATTGGGCAAATTATTCTGATGCCGTCAAATTTGGAATAAGATATAAAGACTTGTATGCATTGAAATCAACAGCCAGATTTCTTGACCAAGTACTTTTGCATTTGGCTGTTAGGCAGACGACAGCAGTAGGCGGATGACCAAACATGTAAACAGTTTTTTTTTATAGCGGTATGTTATATGTTTGTTCTTATTCTGCTATTGCTTTCCTTATCAGACACCATGATTTGCTCATATGGTTGGGAAACGGGTAACTGTACCATTACCAATTTCATGTGCCTATATATATATATATATATATATATATATATATATATATATATATATATATATTAACTAGAGATTTTATTCAGTAGCATATCTGCTCAGGATAGAAATATCACCTAATAATGCTTATAATTTCAGACTTTAATGGAAAAGATTGCCTCAATTACTCATGGAAGAATGTACTCCTTTGAAGATGGGGCACTTGTTGCTAAGTTTGCAAATCACAATGTAAGTTGATGAAACATTTTGGAGTATTTTTGAGCAGTGACTCAATTTTTACAAGATGAGATATCTTTAGAACAAGAAATGCTATTAAAAACTAGACAATTGATCTACTGTTACAATAAAGTATGCACAAGGTTTTAAGAGTGAGTATATACAGGATTCATTCAAATAGTAGTAGTGGACATGTGTGAAACATTATAGGTGAGTACACAATGTTGTTCAAAGTAGTAGTACTGAATTAAAGAGAATCATACAAATGTTTTTTTTTCTGTAGATGTTGACTAAGAAGCTTTTTAAAAGCTTGCAACGAGTCAGCTGATTTTACATATGGTGGTATGTTTTTCCATAATTTGGCTCCAGAAAAAGCAAAACTCTTCTTATAAAACTCTGAATTTGGTTTAGGTAGATATAACTTGTTTGAGATGGATCAATTGTTAATACATATGTACGTTTTTTAAATACAGATTTAAAGTTACATTTAAGATAATCAGGAGCCAAACCATGTAAGGATTTAAAGACTAGTAATCCTTTTGAAACTGAATTCTCAAGATGAAATGGAAGCTCCTTTAGGGTTTTAAAAAGATTTGTTGATGGTGTATCTAAATCAGCATCAGAGATAACTCTAGCTGCTCTTTTTTGAAATTTCAGTAATCTTTCCTGATTTTCTATACTACTATTACCCCAGATATAACAGTATTCTAAGTGTGGCATGATATATGCATTGTAGAATCTTTTGTTCGTGAGGGAGATAAGATTTTATTCTGTTCAAGAGATAAAGCAGTGAACACCCTTAAAACAGAGACATGTGTAGATCCCATTCTCCTTGATCATAGGCAAGTAATTATTTTATGAACTATGAATCCAGTCTATATTTGGTTGTGTATATTACATTAATTAAAAGAATGAGGGTTGCTGATTAGCTGGAAATTATTACCATAAAATAAAAATTAAAATTTTCAGAAGGAGCCTACATGTGGGGAAATTCTACAAAATAGTAGGCTTGAACTTTCAGCATTTTTATTACTACAGGGTTAAAATGGGGAGACCTCCCACCAGTCTGGATTTTAATCAATAAAATTGTACTACAGGATTATAATGGGAAGATCTCACCAGTCTGGATTTTAATCAATAAAACTGTACTACAGGAATTAAATGGGGAGATCTCACCAGTCTGGATTTTAATCAATAAAACTGTAGTGCAACTACAGTAAAAGAATTGAAGTTGAACTTTTTTTTCCATGTTCTTATCCCAGATTTTTCAAAAATATTGCGGTACAGTATATTAGTCCAATTTATGTTACATGTAAAAATCACAAAATCTTTGAGTCTGTCTGTACCTACAGCTTGCTTCTTGAGAAAGATTTGAAACATTGCATTTGTTTTGATCAAAGATTTTAGAATCCTTGGAAGTATATTCATTGTCTTTGTTTATATCCATAGTCAAACGTTAAGTATTCCTTCTCACGTTTTTGAATTCTTCTAGATCTTGATTTTATTTATCATTGGTCATCTTGTTTTAGGAAGTCATTATAGACCATGCCAAAGATACATTGGAACAGCGTCATGAAGATGCAATAGAAGATCCACTGGCAGGAGTGTATGAGAGAATGGATATGAGCATAAATGAGGTGGAACCTGATGGAGTGGTTTATGAAGAAAGAGCCAATTTAGAGAATAGCCTTCCCAAACTTGGAAGTCGTGTTCGCCGTGGACCAGACTGGAACAGAGGGAATGAAGATGGCAATGGAGTGGGAACTGTTGTTGGACATCCTAGAGATTATTGTAATATTTTTTGTTTAATATAGTTATCCTTTTTTATCTGGCCCACCTGACACTGTGGCATCCATGATGTGACCTTCAGGAACCTGCTTTACATTGTTTATCTTATGATAGCTCCAACAGCTTATATTTTAAGCTATTGGACAAGTAGGGTGGTCTCATGACGGGATAAAGCTTTTTACAAAAATAGTTTGCACACATTTTGTAAAAGTTTGAACTTATTATCATGTATGGGCTTATTGTGGGAGAATTATTGGCTCCAATCAGAATTCAGTATTATTAAAATTTCTTGTCAAACTCCAGATGTCACCATAAAGTCTTTCCATATAGTAACACCATAAAGTCTTTCCATATAGTAAGGCTCAGGGTATATTGTACAGAAAAAACACAAAAATAGGGCATTTAATGATTTTATAATTGAATGTAAATGTTCTCATCAACCAAGAACTAAAATCAAGAGAAATAAATTAAGAAGCAACAGTAAAAATAAATTTAGCCAAGTTAATGGAATTCATAATCATAGCTACATTTTTTATGAGGTAGCAAGGAACAATGAGTGGTTTACGGTGAGGAATCATGGGACTGTGTCTACATAAAAATATTACATTTTTAGGTTTTTTTCTTCTTACTGTCTGATCATTTATGACATTAATATTACCTTTTTTATATTTACTACAAAACCAGACACAAATAAACACTAATCCTCTACACTGAGTTGGGAAATACATTCTATTTTTAGATTCGTTCAAGTCCTTAGTCTCAATTACAGTGTGCCACCTTTTGTGTGATGCAGTTGTTGCCAGAATGATTGATGGTGTCATATGCTATGAGCAGATTAAGAATAGATATACGTATCTAATCAAACAAATTAATTGCTGTTTGCAGTCAGGGAAGTCTTCAGACACTGAGTACCCTGTATAACTTGTGTCGAACTGCAAACAGCATAAGACCCCAATCTGCTGTTGCATAATGTGCTAGCAGATCAGGGTCAGTGCTGTTTGCAGTTCTACTTATTACTCCTAACAAATTGGTGAGATCCAGATCTGCTGGTACAGTATGCAATCCCAAATCTGGATCTGTTCAGTCTGCAGTTGGACTCCACTTATAAGTGAATATATATGATAAATTTAAGGTTAATTAGCTGGGCAGTGGAACAGTTAATAAAGGATATACCATATATCCTCACTTACAAGTTGAGTCAAACTGCAAACAAACAAACTGCAAACAACAAAGATTCTGATCTGCCATAGTATAATGCACCTGCAGATCAGGGTCTGTGTTGTTTGTTTGACTGATTACTCCTAACAAACTGCACAGACCCAGATCTGCCATTACATTATGTGACAGCAGATCTGGGTCTGTGCAGTTTGCAGTTGGACTCATAAGCAAGTACATATGGTATAAATAGGTCATCTCAGAACTGATATCTCTATGATGGATAACCCTTTACCTCATACAAGCACCTTTTGATGCCTCTACCGCATTCGCATACAAGCACCTTTTGACGACTCTACCTGAGTTGCATACAAGTGCCTTTTGACGCATCTACACCATCTGCATGTAAGCGCCTTTGGACGTCTGCTGTAAACATCAGCCATTTTGAGCAGGTTTTCGTAGCGCCACCTTCGGGGAAAACCCCATATTAGATACTACATTCATTGGTGTGAATGACCATTACGTCAGATCACGTGGTCGCTGTTTATGCTTTGGTTGAAATCTGCTATTTAAAGTAACTGGATTGTATTCTCCACTCTCCAAAATGGAGGTCGCGGATTTCGTTCAGTACTTACTTGAGTTTTCACGATTAGAATCACAACTATGAAAACTTCAATAACTTAGGCAAAGGCTCTGATAATGATATAGAAAGCCATTAGTTTTTATAAATTATCAAATTCAGCTGATTTAGTGATGCAGATGCAGACAAAGAACTTGTAAATTTCGAGTATGAGAAATGGCAGCTACGGTTGGTCACGCGGCTTCACTGATTTGAAGGTGAGCGAGTTCTCTCAAGATTTTAAAGCACATAATAAATTCTTCTGTGAAAAATAATCATACAGCTATAACGACCGTATTTTACTCTTAAATCTTTCCATACATAATATATGTGTACCAAAAACATAAAATGGTTAAAATTGCTGTTAAACGTAACATACACTTCACTGCTTAACAGACCTATGTGTATAGAGTCGACTAGGTAGCAGGTGTTTTATTTATAGTGCACTGCACTGGGTAACTTTGCTACATGCGTATCGAAGGGCTAAAAAGCCATACACTCTATGAGGTAAAGGGTTATATTCCATAAAAACTGCACACGCTCAGAAACTGTTGATGAATTTATGTGTGCTATGTTAGACCAGCTAGTGTATATTGTTTTGAGCCTGCAATTCTTCCATAATTTATGTTTATGTTAACAAAGACTCAATTGTTTACTCTGTACTTGTATACATGTATGCAGACAAGCATACACAAATTGTAGGTCTTCTTGTCCAAATACTCGCAAGGAAGACTCAGAGGAAATAATACATGATATATGATAATCATTAAAAGAACTGAAAAGGGGATATAAAGTTTTAAACAAATTGTTGAAAAATCATGCACTACTCAACTTCCCCCCACCACAGTACTCTATGCAGGAGAGAGAATGGATGAAAGTGGCCATGCACCAGAAACACAAATTTTTCTGCACGCATCACGAATAGGCCCAAGTAGAAGTAAATGAGACCTAGAGATTACAAACCCCTATTTTACATGTCTGTTTGACAGGTTAGTTTGAGAATTGATGCTACACGGTTGGGCATTAAATTACCTAACAAATCAGCTGCTAAGCAGTCCAAATCAGATGCCAGTGATATTCCTGGACAAAATTTTCTCCTTGTTTACCTACAAAAAAACGTTTTGTGCATTTTCATGAAAATCTCTATTCCTGGCAAGTGAAAAATCTTGTTATATTTCAAACCTTTAATAAAGTATTTTGCATCTGAACCGCAGGCAATGCAAGATGAAGGTTTAACATAGTCTATTATATTCCATGAAATTCCTCGATTCCTTTTAAGCTCATCTGGCCAAAGGCCAAGTGAGCTTATGGTATTTCCCTGCATCTGTCATGTGGTATCTGTTGTCCATCAGCAATTGCTGTTTTTGTCTGCTCAAAACTGCTGTGCCAGCTTAGACCAGACTTAGCAGAAATATTTCAGGAGACATACCTCCTCAAAATTATGTTTGAGATAGCATACCTAGCAGTCTTGTGATTTCCATAATGAACTGGTGGAAAATCTATTTCAGAACAATTGATTCAGTTTGGATCAAGACATATCTGAAAGGACATCCTTTATCAAAACTGTGTTCAGGGTGGCTTCCCTAGCAACTAGGTGGAAAACATTTTCTACTTCTTTCCCCCTCCCCCCTCAAAAAAATGAGCCAATTCAAACTTTCTTGGAAAGTTTCATAGGACTTGCTGTGTCAGAATTTTGTCCATAATGGCTCCATTAGCAATGACACTAATTCCTCAGTAAATAAGTGGAAAACCACTTTTTCAACTTCTTCAGAATGGCTTAGATGATTTTGATTAAATTTGTTAAGGCTGTTTCAGAGGACATTCTCTACTGGAACTGTGTTTGGGATGGCTCCCTAGCTTCCACAGTAACTAGGTAGAAAATCTTATTAAAATGGTGGCTTCCATGGCAACCAGAATAGCAGTATCAGGCCCACTTGGGTCTCTTGTTTTTCTTCTAAGAAAGTTTGTTTCTTTTGCAAGAGATTGGTCATGTTCTATTTTCTTTGTTTAAAATGGTTAACTTTCTCAGTTTTATCATGAACTGCCTACATTAACTGGAAAAAATATATTAGATCTGTTTCTAAAATGTATATTTTATATGTAATTCGTTACATGTCTGAGCAAAAAAGGATATCTTTAAATTTATTTCCATCGGCAATATGTTTGACTTTACTGCTTCTCTGCAATTAAGTCTTTGAAAAAATCTTAAATTAGATGATTATCTTCATTGCATGTTACTTTGGCCTGCTACAGACCTGTTGTTATTGTGTTGCTTTCCATTCATTATCATGTTTTGATGACCAGTGACTCATATTGATGCCACACTAAGTCTTGCTTGGGAATGGCTGACATACAGTACAATAACCTTAGCAAAGCCCATCAAATAATACAATGTAAATACGGTTCTCCGATGTTTTATTTATTGGAGAGATAAATGAAGATAAGAAAGTGAACATAAGGACCCAAGACTGTCTTAGCTAAATTAGATAAATTGGATTAATCAACAATACAAATCAATACCTTTATTCACTTTCTTGTCACTCTAGCCTTATTCCAATATCAGAAATTCACAGAAGTGAGAAAAGAATAAATGAAACCTTGAACATGTACTACATGTTGCCTGGTAATCTCTTGTACACTGTCTCTTACCAGAATGTTACACCACAACAAAATTTCTCCATTTGTTTTGATGAGTTGTGCTGCAAGCCAGTTGACTGTCCCATTTTATATGGTATGTTATGGACAAATGTGCAACCAGTCCATACACATTGCCAACAGCATCTCTCCAGCTTTCCATCCAATATGCCATCCCATTGACACAAACCATGTTGGTTGCCCATCTACCTGCTCAGTTGAGAGGTCCAAACTTGATGGTGTATTCTGTTGGCAGGTACATCAGTATGCCCAAGGACAATACTGCATCTTCTGTTCTTCTGCATATAATATATGCAAGCTTGGAAGCCTTATCAAAGGAGAATAACCTCCCCTAGTGAGTACAGGAAAAACCTCAATGAGCCAACTCACAATGGAATGGATAGAGTTAAGTTTTAGAGCAGCAATTGAAAATATTTGTTGCAGTTTGTCTCAGGCCAGCTGCCCATGACTGCCACCATCAAGCCAGGTTTACGAGATTAAAGCCTCAGTAGACACTGATGAGGAGAATGAGTACCTCTTCTTCTGTCTGCTACAGCAGTCTCGCAGAAAATATTAAGACTTTCTGTTTGACAAAATCCAAGACCTGTGGAACATCATTGTCTTTATTTTTGAAATCCATTTGCTAATGTCCTCCTCCAGCTGGTACCTCACCCACTACTCCGAACATCCCATGCAGAGTTTCCAAGACCAAATAAAGACATTATCATGATGAACAATGTTTTACAATTATCTGTTTTAGATAAATTGAACTGTTTTGCAACTGAGCATATAAACTTCCTCTCCCTCTCTTTCAGTAACATTAAAAATAATTGTAACTACAAATAATAAATTCTAACATAGACACACTTGAACCTGATCAATTATATTTGCATATTTCTGTTTAATATTGGACACAAGTTTTTTTTCCTCCCTAAATTTTAGCTACCACAATAGTTAGTTTATACTTGTGAGACAATCCCTTGCAAGCATGAACTACATTTCACTAATGTCACTTTAAATTGCTTGTGAAAAATCTTAAAATGGCCCAAAACACCATCTTGGTACTGAGGTTATACAGGTTTTGTTTTCCAATCAGACCCTAGATTAATTGCTGGATTCTGAATTTTTGCTGAGGAATCCTTGCTGGACCATAATGCTTTTGGCTGCTGCTGTATGTTTCATGTTGCATATATCTGGAACATGCAGAATGTAATTTATTCAGTATTGGGTTAAAAACAGCAAAATGAAGCATTCAGATTCATTGGGGTGGGGTGGGAAGGGGGATTAAAAATGCCTTTTATAAATATCCTAGAAGTGTACATATAAAATGTTGGTCAGGTTTGGTGTGTGTATGAGTGTGTGATTTAGATTTTTAATGTAGCTTTAACAATTTTTCAGTCATATCGCTACGATGTCTGCAGTATGACAGTTTATAGCGATGTCTAGCACTAGGGCATCATGCCGCAGACATGTGGCATGATGTCCCACCCAGTCACATTATTTTGACACCAGGCCGACCAGTCCTAACACTAACCTCCTAATGCTGAGCGTCAAGCGAGGTAGCTGTTAGTACCATTTTTTAAAGTCTTAGGTCAGGTTTGGTAGCATTCAATTGTCTTCATATTCCATTACATTGATTATTTTAACAAAATTAGACACATCCCCTTTAAGTCATTGTGACCTTATTCTGAAATGTGAGTTGAATTAAAACCTTGGTTTATATAGCTTTTACTATGCAGTACACACCAAGTGATTGTACAGTACACATCAAGTGAATTGATCATATTTCACTGATGCTGGTGGAGAGTGTTGTTAAGTGTAGCTTATCCAGGCATAACTTTTACTTAACTCCACTACAGGAGTGGATTCTACCTGGCCACTTCATGGATTACCTGTATACCACTAAAGATGACTCAATTAGGTCTATTACCCAACAACACAGTGTAGCTCAGACACAACTCCACCTGTAAATCCTGAAGATTTCGCCTTGTACTTCAGTGGATGCTACACAGACATGAGTGGAGATTGGTCACTACACTTTGTGTGTACTATCTATAAAGATGAAATCATTGGGTTTGCAGAAACTTGAAATGCTTGGATATCAAAAAGCTTTGTAATATAACATCTCCAGCAAATTCTTCACTCTTTGTAACTTTATCAGATTGGTGAAACAGCCTGGCATTTGATTTTGAAGAAAAATGGAAAAAATTGGAATTCAGTTTACATTATCTCAGTTTCTTGTGAAGGAAACTCATGATTATATTGAATAAACATTTGTAAAGTACAGTGTTCATTTCTATTATACAGAGGATAAACATTTGTAAAGTACAGTGTTCATTTCTATTATACAGAGGATAAACATTTGTAAAGTAGTGTTCATTTCTATTATACAGAGGATAAACATTTGTAAAGTAGTGTTCATTTCTATTATACAGAGGATAAACATTTGTAAAGTAGTGTTCATTTCTATTATACAGAGGATAAACATTTGTAAAGTACAGTGTTCATTTCTATTATACAGAGGATAAACATTTGTAAAGTACAGTGTTCATTTCTGTTATACAGAGGATAAACATTTGTAAAGTACAGTGTTCATTTCTATTATACAGAGGATAAACATTTGTAAAGTACAGTGTTCATTTCTATTATACAGAGGATAAACATTTGTAAAGTACAGTGTTCATTTCTATTATACAGAGGATAAACATTTGTAAAGTGCAGTGTTCATTTCTATTATACAGAGGATAAACATTTGTAAAGTACAGTGTTCATTTCTATTATACAGAGGATAAACATTTGTAAAGTACAGTGTTCATTTCTATTATACAGAGGATAAACATTTGTAAAGTAGTGTTCATTTCTATTATACAGAGGATATCTGCTTGAAAGGAGTGAATAATGGATATATTTCATTGAGTGGGTGAAAAACATTTCAGTTCTGACACATGGGACATTGAAATATAAACAAATCAAACAACTAGAACCATTCAAGTTGTTTTATCTTAAAATTGTTCAGAAACTGTAGACTTCTATACTTATTTGAGTGCAGGCATATTAGCCATAAAATTTAGTTAAAATGGGCACAGTGCCTCAAAAATGCATGTCATCATGATTGTCTGCTCTAGTATAGTTCTATTTCCATCTGACTTAGGGGTGAATGTTGTTTGGGACTGCAGCAAGACGATCAGACAGTATAGTTATGGTGCACGAGGAAACTTTGATATTGTGATTGTTGATGATCCTCGACTACTGAAGTTTGGCGAAGTCATTGCTGTTGGGTGTCATGTACATAGAGGTAAGAATGGGGAAGTTGTGGCATAATTGCCATGCTCTTGTCTGTGTTTAATTGTTTGGTTTCTGTTAATATTCCTTAATACAAACTCCTACAGTGCTTAATAATAATTACAGTGTTTCACTCACCTGACTATAAGGCCAAGTAGGCTTATGATATATGCTTGCATATGGCATACATCATCTGTTGTTCATCATGTCTCACCTGTCAATATTGCTATTCTCCACTTCTCAAAACCTGCTGGGCCATTCCCAATGAAGCTTGGTGGGAATGCTCTTAAGCACATGCTTGGGCAATTTCAATTCCACTTACACTTGGTAGGAATGTTCTTCACTACATGCTGGGCCAATATCAATTAAACTTGGTAGGAATGTTCTTCACTACATGCTGGGCCAATATCAATTAAACTTGGTAGGAATGCTTCTCAGCACATGTTCAACCAACTTATTGTTAAGAGTGGCTCCTCTAGCAAAGGTGTGGCTCCATAGCTAAAAAATTCAGAAAACATATTTTGACTTCAGCAGTGTTGATAAGACTTGGTAGGATTGTCTTTTAGTACATTGTATTGTCCAAGTTATGTCCAGGATGACTCCCATAGCAGAGGTGTTGCATCGTTAGCAACCAAGTGGTAAAACCATGAATAATACTTATTTCCCATTAGACAGGACTGTTGTTACTAATACATAGTATGTGTGTGTATGTATATTTAAATTAAAAATATTATATTATAAAATTACTCTCTCTCTCCACAACTGCCACACAAAATCAGACCATGTGTGATTAGTAGAGTGCTAGTATCAACACCATTTACATTTCTAGAGAAAGATAACAATCCATCTTCAAGTCAAGCTGATGTTTTTCAAAGTAGAATCACAGTTAAACAACATATTTCTGCCCAGTAGCTGGAAATCAGTCAGACAAGAGTGTCTTTCAACCTGAAAGCTTTTGTGGAGGGTTTGCATTTAAGATACAGAAGAAACCTGCTGATTTTGGGATTAAAAATTCAGACATCTAGATCACAGTGACCTATAAATGAAAAATAGTTTCCACATTAAAACATTGTATAAAATCAAGGTTACAGTTACTCAAGAAAAAAATAATTTCCACACAACAACTGTGGTTCTTGACCATGTACCTTGACCATCTTTGTGGATTGCTTCATTTGGAGTAAGAAGATGAAAACTTTGAGGTTTAAAGGTCAGCGACTCAAATAAAAGAAAAAATGTTTCAACACTTTGTAGATTGTTTGCTCTTAGAACAAAGAAAAGAAAATAACAACTTTTGTGCAAAATGATCAAAATTTATCATAATCATGGTTATACAAGAGCTTTATATATAAACCACATAAAGTGTCACACCTGATTTATCATTTGCTGTTGTGCGAAGAAGTAAGCTATAAATGTTCGTCTTACAAATCAGAGGTCAAGATCACAATGATTCAAAGAAAGAAAATTGGTATCTATGCGATAGTTTGTTTCTTCATTTTATTTTATCAAACTTTATGAATAGTTTTTCTTGGGATAAGGAAGCAATAAAATGCTGTCGGGTTGAAAGGTCATGGTCAAGTTCACCAAGATCCATTGGTCAATGCTGTCTGACTCTGATCCATTATGAACCATACCCCACCTCCAGTCTTTGAAGTATTAACTGGTACAGTTGTTATGTATATTTAATTTAAATGTTTGTTTGTTTTAATTTTTGTTTTATTCCATTACATGTTATTGTA
Source organism: Megalonaias nervosa (assembly GCA_016617855.1). Taxonomy (NCBI): domain Eukaryota; kingdom Metazoa; phylum Mollusca; class Bivalvia; order Unionida; family Unionidae; genus Megalonaias; species Megalonaias nervosa. The sequence goes on along the minus strand of JAECUM010002909.1, from coordinate 85,659 downwards.
ATGTAACATTGTTTACTGAATTTGATATTGTCCAGAATTGATTTTTTTTATATTTTTATTAACAACTAATGAAACAAGCAAAATTCACAAAGCTCAATTCTTTATAGAATGTTGGCAGAATGAGATGCATCTCTCTCTCTCAAAGAAAAACAAAAACTATATATTTTCAAATTTTATTTAGTAAGTAAATAACTGACAATTATTATTTTTTTCTCCTGGCAGCAGATTGTCATTGAAACAAATATATGACAGTTCTTTCATAAACTTAATGCCAGAAGTTAATATTACAAGATTTACTGAGAGTAAATTTGATGGTGCATACATTATCGGTAAATAGGATTTACATGTACTTGCCATCAAATATCTTGCTGTATTAAGTTAGTTTGTAAATAACTTTGCAATCAGCAATTACTGTTTTACAGGATTTTACTAAATGGAATTCTTTACCCATTCTTCCATTCCCTGACAAAATGACTGCATAGCTAATTGAGTATACAATCACTTAAAGAATTTCCTTTATGCAAAAAAAGCTCAATTTTTTCTCTAACATGTATAATATTTGTAAAAATTTGAAAATGAGAAAAAAGACATTTGTAGAAAAAGTAATATTTCACATTTTACCTTGGTCAAGAAATAATTCAGTTTATTTTGAAATATATTAATAATGTTCACAGTTAATTTAAACATAGAGAAATACTGGAATAATATATTTTATTTATGTATCAGCTAAGTACAAGTAATTCAAGTTCTTAGCATTTTGCAGCACTGAAAATTTATATTATTTAACTCAAGTGCATTATCAGATGCTATAAATAAAAACTAGATTACCAGTAACATCTTTTAATTTGATAGTGTAGTTTCTTATACTGGGTATGATCTAGTCACAACATATATTCAACATTTCAGGAAGTACTGATCTCATGCAGAACTGCCCTTTCACGACTGATTATTGCAAGCTTACATCAAGTACTTTAGATTTTGCAAGCTTGCAGACTTGGAAAAATTCCTTTTGCAAGCTTGCGCAAGCTTGAACTTTAGAATTTGCAAGCTTGTAAGCTTGCAGACTTTGAAAAATTCCTTTTGCAAGCTTGCGCAAGCTTGAACTTTAAATTTTGCAAGCTTGCAAGCTTGCAGACTTTGAAAAATTCCTTTTGCAAGCTTACTGCAAGCTTGTCGTAAGCATGCATTTTGGTTTGGGTACATAACAGATAGAAGGTCTCAAGGTATTGTACATAACAGATAGAAGGCCTCAAGGTAGATTAGTTCTGTAATTAATTGAGTTACCTTCTCTATATAAAGTCTTTATTTATTATTATTATTATTATTATTATTATTATTTATCAGTTTTATGAATCTGTGATATCTGAGATGGTTTCGTAGTCATTCATTTAACTTTGAAAAGCTAAATTTAGTTTTGTATGAAAGAAAAGAAGAATAGAATATATTGATGTTATTGTTAACCTGAAGCACAGTGTTTGATGTTGCAATATTTTGTACAGTAGATAAAAAATATTAAATAGTTCAACCATTTGCAACAGATTTTGCATCATGATCTAAGAAAACCGCCACTTTACACACTACCCGTAATATACACCTGCATTAAACTCTTACTACTTTCATTATGATAAAACCTTTAAAAATCCAAACAGTTAAAAATAAACTATTTTTTCATTGTTTGAGTTTTCTTAATTACCTTTTCCCAAACATTTTGGTATTCACATTTGTAAATTTACCAGAAATGACTGCATCAAGATCACCATAATGCTTTAAATCCAAGGATAGACAAGTCCAATAACAGTTTCTTTCATGAGTAATGAGATTGAATTTCTGACAGTTTTTGTGTGGACTTATTGGCTTACTCCTTTTGTCATTCCCTGTAGAATATCTACTTCAATAACTTTAGTACTTTAGCAAAAGGATTATTCTTTTTAATGCCAGATGGCTTTGTAAGTTTCTTTTGTTCTTTACTGAAATGTTTGGTGTATCTTCGACATTACATAATGATGTTTAATTGCTGTATACAAACTGCTGTGGTATCTCATTTTCCAGCAATGGTTAGGATGAACAAGTTGAACCTATGTTTTGCACTGCCGTGCCAAAAATGACATGAATCAAAATGACATTGATATTCTTAATCCAGTACCTTCAGTTTAATATTAAAGTAATTTAAAATAAATATTGAATCAGTACTTTATAAATAAAAAAAAAAATTAATTGCAATTCTCATTGAATTGGTTTCATTTGACCATGACTGTCTTGTAACTGGGTATAGTAGTGGCCCACTGTTTTCGGACCTACAATAAAGATTAGGCTCTAATATGGGAGTTTACACAGTTTCCATTATTTTCCTTGTTAAAGTTTATTAGTGTTGAAAGTTTTAACGGTTTTGATGTAATCAGATAAAGGCTGAATACATGAATGAAGAATGTGAATGGACTTGGACAATAAGGATGCAGATTTCTAGCACATTTCTTCATTTGGTTATAATTAAGCCAGATAACAAAGTATTGACATAAAACTCAGGTCTTCCGATCTGTCAAATTTTCTGACGTCTTCATTATTTTTTAGTATTAAGATTGCCAATCTGTTTTTATTAGGTAAGAACTGGTCTAATGGGAATGACGATGGAGGGCCAGGCAGTAGAGGTGTGGTTTTGAAGGTCGAGGAAGATGGAAGAGTCTTGGTAGGTAGTGGTATTAACAAGTAGGCAGTCACAGGTCAACTTGGACCTCTTGTCTGATGGGAAGGAAGCTAGAGGGCAGTAATTTAAGTTTGAATGTATTCTTACTTTTTCCTGTTTATAAGCAAATTATCTCACAGCAAATCTACTTCCTTTGTTCTTGAAGGTTAATTATAAATATGTTCTAATGAAAAGGCCAGAAAGCTGCAGAATCGTCATTATTGTCAATACCCTACGGCACTCTAGGGCCTCTCATTATATTGCTTTTCCAGTTAAATGGTGGGTATGGTCATGGAGTCTATTTTGCTTTGTAGTAATAAAATGAAATGTATAATGCAGTCATGATAAGGTAGTCTCAGTCTATGGCAGCATACTCCATGATGGCTACATATTTTATTGTAGCAGTAGATCAATTGCCAAGTTTTTAAAGGCATTTGTTGTCTAAAGACACCTTATCTTGTAAAAATTGTGCATTATATACATATTTGTACAAATGTCATTGTAGAAGCCTCGTGGAAGATTGGTCAGTTGACCAAATGAGCATCTTCTTTAAATAAAAAGTCATTATCATTATTATTATTATTATTATTATTATTATTATTGATACTGTTATATTGATGGACTACTGGATTATGTACTTCATGATAAAGCAGTCTCGCAATATGGCAGTATACTCAATGACTGCCATGGACAGTGTTATGATGAGGGAGTACTGTATCATGTACTCATTATAAGGCAGTCTCACTAAAAGGCAGTATTTTCCATGACTGCCATGACAGTGTTATAATGAGGGAGTAATGTATAATGCACTTCATTATAAGGCAGTCTCACGATAAGGCAGTATATTTCATGAGAGTGTTATAATGAGTGAGTACTGTATTATGTACTTCATTATATTAGGCTGAATACTCCATGGCTGCCATTAATATTATTATAATTACAGAGTACTGTATTATACACTTCATGATAAGGCAGTCTCATTATTAGGCTGTATACTCCTTGGCTGTCATGGACAGTGTTCTATTGAAGGAGTGCTGTTATTTGGGTCAGTATCATAAAGGCAGCTTTGGAAATTTATTTGGGTTAAGTTATCTTTTATTTTAACAAATATCTTTGCAATAATCTATTTCCTTTCTTTCTAGGTGAGATGGGAAAACAGGAGAAAGATGTACTGTGACTTTGGAAAAGAAGGACAATTTGCAGTTGAAATTTGGAGGTTGATAAACAGCACTTGTCACATTCATGTACTTAAATATAAAAATAATTGTTGAAGATGCCATGGAAAATACCAGCTGAAGTATGGTGTGTTGTCCTTTATTTGTCAAGACTAGATTAGTGACAAAATGAGAGGTTGCAGTCACTTTTCTGCTGGCAGTGTCAACAGTTTTTTAAGGCTTGTTATATTCTTTTCTGCCTGGTGTATAGTATGGGGTAAAATATCTCTCACTATATCCGTCTGTCTGTCTGTCTGTCCATAAACATTTTGTTCCAGAGCATAACTCTCAAACCATTCTAGTTATTTCAACCAAACTTGGTATGCATGTCATCAAACCATTCTAGATATTTCAACCAAACTTGGTATGCATGTCATAAAACCATTCCAGCTATTTCAACCATATTTGGTATGCATGTCATAAAACCATTCTAGCTATTTCAACCAAACTTGGTATGCATGTCATCAAACCATTCTAGCTATTTCAACCAAACTCTGAATGCATGTCATAAAACATTTCTAGATATTTCAACCAAACTTAGTATGCATGTCATCAAACCATTCTAGCTATTTCAATCAAACTTGGTATGCATGTCATCAAACCATTTTAGATATTTCAACCATGTTTGTTATAACCAAGTTCCTCTTTTGCCTATAGAGAATCCATTGCCTGGGATTTTGTGTATGTTTTGCTTGGTTATACAATCTTTTTCTCTGCCATATAAGTTTCCTAATTTCATTATACATCCAAGGAGGATCATGTTTGCGTGTAATAACATTTCCTTATTGCATCCTGGATGATACCCATAAAATTCTCAATGCTGACATTGACATTATTTTGTTGATTACACTGTCCCAAGCAAAAGACTCGAGTAGTGAATTCAAAAGAGTATAATTCCCTTGGTCAAAAAACCAGATTTCTCTTTCATAACATGGTAATTTGGGATGCTGAATTTAAAGTAAGATGTATAGGACAGTGGTAATGAGTGCCTTCAGTGTGAAATAGGTCCAAAACTTAAGTAGAGTATACAAAGTCAGGGTTTGATACCAAAATAAGATCAATCATGGTCTCTGAATGCTCAGTACAGTTGGTTGGGTTGGTTATTAACTGGTGAAGATTACTTGACTGGCACAACAGTGAAATTTTGTTATTTGGAAGGAGGTAGTTTTTGTTAAAATCTCCCATGAAATTTATATAGTCAGGGTTAGTGGATTGGGCTGTCTCTATACTTAATTCAAGACACTCCCAAACAGATACAATGCAACTGGGCAGCCTGTATATTCCTGCTATTAACAATTTCTTCCCTTTAATATACGGAAGATCATTAATGGGATGCTTAACCAATACATTAATACAAATATTGAGAGCCACAAAACCAATACATTAATACAAATATTGAGAGCCATAAAACCAATACATTAATACAAATATTGAGAACCATAAAACCAATACATTAATACAAATATTGAGAACCATAAAACCAATACATTAATACAAATATTGAAAACCATAAAACCAATACGTTAACACAAATATTGAGAACCATAAAACCAATACATTAACACAAATATTGAGAACCATAAAACCAATATATTGATACAATATTGAGAGCCATAAAACCAATACATTAACACAAATATTGAGAGCCATAAAACCAATACATTAATGCAACTATTGAGAGCCATAACAACCGTTAAGTGAAAAATTGCAACTAAATGTTGTAAATAAGTGTTAAGTTGCATCAAGACTTCTGAAAATAATAAATTATAGTTAACACTTGAAATTACATTGTACCGAATACATAAAATGATTCTAAAATATAACAAATAACTGATTCCAATAGTGCATGTAAGAACATCATTAATGTAATTATTAAGTCAAGAAAACTGCATACATTCATGCATAGGATGCAGTGGAATAAGCTAGTCTGTACTGCATAATTCAGACTGACATTAAGTTATACCCTCAAGAGGTGGAAAAGAACATTTGCCGCAGATGTTCACTGATTCTACATGTGCAGATTTCACCTCATTGACTTGAAGATGATGCCATTCTGCTATTTAATGCAGCTGCCATTAACTAAACTTGTAAAAAGCAAACTTAAATGACTTCTTCTCAAGAACCACTGAATTTAGTTTCACTGAATATGCAACAGAAAGCATCCTGGCATAAAACTCGAAACATTCAAATGATATCTGTCATCAGATATTGCCACTGTTACTAAAGATAGGAAAGTCAAAGCAACTTCAAGAACAGAAATTAACCAGATTGAACAGAAAGCTACCTGGCAATAACGTCTTTAAACTTTTTCCAAATGATTCCGATTCTCAAAGAATTATGGCCACTGTTACTAAAAAAGATACACTTTTAAATCACTTCTCCATACATATAACAGAACCAGGGTTTCAGACCAGAAGGCTAAAACTTTCGATAGTAGATTGGCTTTTAAACCAGGAGAATTTTTACTGGCATAAAATTTACATTTTTCAAGGGTATTGAAACAATCAAGTGCCTTTTTGTTATGTGTTCTGTTAATTCTATAATAAAACAACAAGTTTTGAACATAAATCGGATTTATATTCTGATTACAAATAATAATTAATTAATATGAGTCAATATATGGTCTTTTAATGAAAATGTAAAGGTTGTTTATCTTGACTGTTTTAAATAACATCTAATAGTATTTTTAGTTTCCTTCTGAAGACCACTGTCTGGGGACCACTGATGACATTCACTGTGATTATTAAGCTTCACACTTAACAGGCTGTCAATAGTTCTCTGGTCTAGATTTCCCACTGAAATACTTTGCATTTTGTGAAGAATGGAGAATGCCATCTGTGTATCAGCATTAGAGTGTTGTAATGGGACCACGATGTCCAGCCTGCAAAGAAGTTTCATGTTTCTGGGTTTGCTGATTGCTCCCCAATACTCTTTCATGTCATGTTGACCCCACAAAGGAAGGTCCTGACTTGGACTTAGATGTATTCCTGAGTCTGTCTCATCCTCATGGGGTTCTTTCTCTTCATGGCTTAGATCCAAAACTCTGTTAGCAGGCTCCACCACTGTAACAAAAAGATTGATTTAGACTTGAAATAAACAATCAAAAAAACACACTATGTATTTATGCTTTTGTGAATAATCTATCCCAACTTTAAAATTAATTACCTTGCAGTATATTGCTAACTGATATTTTTGATCTAGGGATTGAAATATATGTAGATGAAAACTTCAAATAGTTTATGAATTACAAAACTGCTTACCTTTGAAACACACAATGCAGTCTCAGGACCTTTGTAACATACTTTTACTTTGTAACACACTTTTACTCAATTAAACCCTGATATTTAAGCACTGTTGAACTTGTAATATTTCTTAGATTTTTAGCCCTGGAGAAAACAAATGTTTCAGCATTTTGCCACGAATTAACAAAATCTGTATGAGCTATCCTTAAATTTTCCTCTTGAACAATAAAGTAACAAGTAACAATGACAAAAAAATCAAAATACTTACACTTGTATGGCTGCCAAAATCATTTTTATGGTCAGTCTCTCTATCTTATCTCCCCTCCTAAAGTTTGACAGATTTTCATCAAAGACTCAGAAGAGATCATTACCACCTTTTATACCTGTATTAGTTACAACACCTCAAAAACATTCTGCATTTGACCTTAAACTTCCAAAATTCAAACAGTACATTAAACAGACTGTTGTGTACAAATGTCTACTGTACAGTAATCAGTAAACAGACTTGTGTACAAATGTCAACTGTACAGTAATCAGTAAACAGACTGTTGTGTACAAATGTCAACTGTTCTTTAACAATTCTAATCCAATTACTCTTCATGCATCATCCCACTGGTTGTTGTACTGGTGGAACCTTTCCAGTCCCCAGTAGACTGGTTGTTGTTGCACTGGTGGAACATTTCCAGTCCCCAGTAGACTGGTTGTTGTACTGGTGGAACATTTCCAGTCCCCAGTAGACTGGTTCTGGCTGAGTTGATAGAACATGTAAAAATACTGCATTTTTTAATTACATTTTTCAAAAATTATTTTCATATTCAAAAGCAATAGATTTCAACTATGGAAATGGCATGTGCAGTAGACGACCTTTAAAATGGTATTTTTTGCTTACTGCTGGTAGAATCACATGTATGCTCCTCCACAGACTTTTACCAAAATTTATGAAAACTGTTCTGGCATAGAAGACTTTGTAATTTTACACCGATGTTACAACCTAGTTATTTTTTCAGTGACATTATATCGGTGGGTTCCAAATGGCTTACGCTAATGAAGAAATTATCATGTGATTTCTTTATTATAAAAAACACAAAATTGGACCTCACTTTGTGCATATACTTGATAACATTATTGGAAAATGTCAGGTATCCACATTGTTTAATGCAGAAATCAGTTTAGAATTGTCATTAATATTTTCACCTACATTTTTTTATATACACTTGAAAACTGATAAATAAAAATGTATTCAAACAAAACAATTTATTATATATTTCTTTGTTTTTCAGTAATCCTTTTGATGACAGTTTTTCGGTCCAGCAATTACCGGAGTGGGCCACAACTTCATACCCACCTTCAACATTAAAACCCAAAAATAAGAATACAGTCAACAAGAACAAGAATAAAAACAAGAAGGCTTTACCAACATAATTCTTGAGACTGTATCTGTTCTGCATTTTCATTTCTGTTAGCAAGCATAAAACCATGTTACACAGGGAGGAAGTGGGAGGTTTGGGAATATGAGAAAGGCTATGTTGTAAGAATCAAGTTCAGCAATTCAACTTCTTCATCATTCTGTTTGCTCCAGATTTAGAATGCTATCATATTCCTAATGTTATTTATCTTTGGTAACATATTTGTTAATGTACACAGAATCAGATATGCTTCCAGGGCGCACAATTGCAAGAATCTTGAAAATTGTTATGAAATGAGAACATCCACAAATTAGTTCAAAGTCACACATATAATAATGTAGTCTGCACAGTATATAATTTTTTTAAACTGCACAGTATATAATTTTTTTTAACTGTTAAGATAAATTCAATAAATAAAAATTGAAAAGAAAATAGAATGTAAGGATATTTGACCAAAATACTTTTATCCATTCCAAGGTTGGTAAATGTATGTTAATACAAAAAAAGATGCTTGGAAATCTCGCTAATTATTTACAACAGAAACACGTCATTGAGGGGTTGTACAGTTGATGTACCTTCCTCCCAGCTGTGCATGCTCAAACTTTAGTCCATTTCTGGAAGGAGAGATATGGCTGACTAGAAATTTACTGATTCTTTTCACCTTCAAGTCAGTGGTGGTGTGAATATGAAAAGTGAATGGCAGAATGAAGAAAATAAATGATGAAGTGAGGTTTCTTGCCTAATGGAGGACAATGGCAGAATGAAGAAAATGAATGATGAAGTGAGGTTTCTTGCCTAATGGAGGACAATGGCAGAATGAAGAAAATGAAGGATGAAGTGAGGTTTCTTGCCTAATGGAGGACAATGGCAGAATGAAGAAAATGAAGGATGAAGTGAGGTTTCTTGCCTAATGGAGGACAATGGCAGAATGAAGAAAATGAATGATGAAGTGAGGTTTCTTGCCTAATGGAGGACAATGGCAGAATGAAGAAAATGAATGATGAAGTGAGGTTTCTTGCCTAATGGAGGACAGTAATTCTAAATTTAGGTCAGATACTGAATTGATGCAAAGTTTCAGAAATCATGGCTGTTACATAACTGATGGTTACACTACAATAGTAAGTATCTTGCATAATATTTGCAAAAGCTGTGTGAAAAATAAACTCATTTATTTTGGAAATCAGCTGTTTCAAATATAGGATGTAATTATTACACAACATGTCATGCCGCCAGATCATATGCAGTTTGGAGCAGATATCTCAAAGAGACAATTATGGAGTGACCATTTACGTTTTTACCTTCATTGAAGTATGAACCCCAAAAATGCTGTGTAAATTGTATGACCCAATGAAAAATTAGCCACATGTGATAAAGATGCCCCTCCCCCAATTGTTTTCAAGTGTTTCATTACTGGAGATTGGGAAGCAAGGGAAAATGTAATTCTGTGACGTGCATCCTTGTAGAGTGTCTAAATTTTCATTAAATTTATTTGAATTAAACTTTAGCATTTATATATATTGTATAGATAGTGTGTCACATACCAGAGCCATCCCTGCCTGGAGGAAAATATAACTGACTGAACCAATGTAGGTATTTTATTGAAACTTTAATGAAACAAATTATAAACAATATCATCAGACAATGTCCAGTACCATTGCCACAGCCCCTGCTTCAAGTTCAAAGTAATTGCAGAGACAATATAAATCATTGACCTCTATCCATGTATTGCAAAACGTTTTACCCATTTAAAAAAAATTAGCATTTTATATATCCTGAGAGTGTCTTATATAGTTGTATCCACTGCTTGAAGGTCAAGGTCATAACAAGGGATAATATAAGTCAGTGGCTTGTTCCAGGCTTTCACCTGTATGACCTACAGATTCTTGATGAAACTTTACCCAGGTCTATACCTTATAAAACAAAGTCACTTCTTCAGAGGTCAAGGTCATTAATAGGGAAAAGGTCACAAAAAGGGCATAGCATGTGATATTTGCAGCTCTCCATATTTGCAATATATCTTTTCGACCATGTATATGTGAGATGTATTCATCATGTGTGTATGGATTGGTATGTTTTAATTAAAAAGAATGATTATTGATACAAAATCTGTTTACAGCAGTAAAAATTACAACTATTTATATATTATCTTTAAACTGTTCTAAACTCAAGATGCTTGTTTTCATGTATGTATGTACCAGTTATATTTTACATTGTATTTTTTTAATATTCAATAAACATTTATTTTCGAGCCTGTTGATTTCTTTAAAGACAATATTAGTATTTTTCACAACACATCTGTTCAACAATGTACATGGATGCTGCTGCTGATGTGCTGATATGGATCAATCATATATTTATTGAATTGTTTTTTTAGTATATATTATCGTACTTGTTTTGTTTCTTATCATTTTACATACTTGTATTAACCATTACAATGTAAGATGACATTTTTATTGACCCACTTCTTAAAACTTAATGAATAGAGAAATTTTAAACTGAAAGATTTTGATTTGTTATTGAAAAGAAAGTTTACAATATCAGTAACTTTAGCCACCAATAATATTGTTTTGTTTCTTCTTTGTGTCATTTTGTATATGTCTATTTTTTTTTTTAAGATTGGTTCTGCACAAGTTTGAATCTTAAAATATTATCAGATAAAGACTTGAGAATTTTCTGATTTTGTCTTATTGAGGCTAATCATTGCATGTATTGCCATGCCTTGTAATGGAACTCATTTTACTAACAACAGAAGTAACTTAAGTGATGACGACAAAAGAAATTGTTGGAGAGAAATTGGAAGGTATTTCATTATGGAACAAAAAGTTATTTTCAAAAGAGCTAGATTTTACCAGTGATGACAAAAGAAAGTGATTCCATTGATGCATTTATTATGTCATTAAACTGTCAAGCAATATACTGCAATAATAGAGTTCTTAAAGATCAACTGATTCCAGACAGAATTGTTGTACGGAGAGACAAGCACTTGGTGGAGAAGCTCCAACTTTATGGCAGACTTGACTTAGAAACAGCATTCAATTTATCTAGACCAAATCAGGCCATGAAGAAACAGCAATGTCTAATCCAGGGACAGATACATGTATATTCCAGTTTGAATGCTGATGGAATAAGGTCAAGAAAGAAGGTACTGTACCAATTCAGTTCAAATCCACAAAATAGGAACAAAGTTTTAGTTTCATTTATAGCTTTTGAAAAATGGCAAATTAATCTACAGTGTGGATAACGTGGAGATGTGAAAGATGTGGGACAATTCCTGACAGCAAAGACACGTGTCCTGTAAGAAAAGTAATATGCTGTAAATGTTCAAAGATAGGACACTTCACATTGATGTGCAGAACTTAGAAAACGTTTCAGAGTTAGAGAACCCTGATAATTCTGAATGTTAAGAATTTCTTGCCTGAATTGTTTCTGGAGCGAAACCCTAGATAGAAAATGTCATAGATCAAGGACAAGAATGTGCTATGAAAATTGACACAGGTGCTGATGTTACTGTCATTTCAGAGGATTTATAAAGAAGACTATAGATTGTTAAACTCATCAAAGCTGACAAAATCTTGTTTGGACCAGGATGGAAAAGACTCAGTGTCCTTGGAAGGTTAAGGTGTCAGTTAAAAGTGAGCAACAGAATCAAACTACAGGATATATATGTAATGATACTATACTTGACATTTTGATAAGTATTATAAAAATATGAAAAACATTAGGAGTGCTAAATTAAGCTTCTTTATGTGATTTTTCATATTAACTCGCATTTCATCTGTGCTAGTGAGACTACTCAACAATTTCTTTTTGTCATGGATCAAATGCACAACAGTGTAACAGGCAGAACTAGATTCATCTGAAGTGTGTCAAACCAAGTCACATTAAATTTCTAATAAGGGGTCGACTGGTTGTCAGCATGTCAAGAATAGTAAGAGAGAATATATATATATATATATATAGATATATATATATATATATATATATATATATATATATATATATATATATACCACATACATTAAAAATAACTTGGTTTTTAAAGTGTTGGTATAAAGCAATTTGATATTCCAATTCTATTGTTATATCAAATTGTGATGCATCCATGGTGCAATAATATGCATATATAAACATTCTTGCAACTTTGTGCTGTCAATTCTAGGCCTATAGGTCAGTGATGAATTTCCAGTCATTAATCATTAGTGATGTATGAAAATAATAAAAAGTATTAATAATTCACTTTTTCTAACATTAATTTAACATGGTACACAATTTCTTCACAATCCTTTCTGCTTTCCATTGCACCCTCCCCTCTCATGCATAAAGGGACAAAATACGCAGAAGTCTGGAGTGAGAGAGAAAAAGAATTTGGGCTGGATGAAAATCTTGAAACTGAACTTTTTACACCCAGTAACCTAGAAGAATGTAGTTCATTGTAATGGTATGTGTACACTTTCCTTGGGACTTATCTACAGTGTTTATATAATCAATGATATAAAGTTGCACTAGCCTGTTGACACTATACAGTAAATTTCTTAGTTACAAGACACACATACTGTAAGTTATTTAATGCTTTGTTGTTGTTGTTTTTGTTGTTGTTTCTTAAACCTATTATAATGTTCTAAAAATCGATTATAATTAATTAAATATGAAAATGTCCAAAGCTCACCTCTCTCTCTCTGGACCATCATAGCAAGATATGTGCGAAAATCATGAAAAGACGAGCATAGAGAATTTTCGCTTGTGTCATACGGCTGTGTCTCTGGACCTATGAATGATGGTAAAAGTTAAGTCAAACCCACCAAAGGAAAAGGGGAGAGAGAGAGAGAAATTTATGGTTGGTAGTAATGTTAATTAAAGCAGAATAGTGACTTAGATCAACTGTAAATATATTAAAATATTTTAATTACTTCATGTTGGTTCGTCCTTTCGCTTAGTTTCTATTCCACCCTAATTTCCATGCACCAGTACATGAATGGCTGAGCGTTCAGTGTTCAAGAATCAAACCATGTGTTTGTAGTGCTCTACTTTCTTCATTAAAACCATCTTTCATGTTTAAATCATAAGTGTGTCTTATCTTGATTTAATCAATGTGAATGAAATTAGAAACTCAAAAAAGAAAACAATCAACTTATCAATTTGCAAAGGTGAATAGCCACAAAAGGCACAAAACTACATTTTGTAGTGGACACACTCAGCAGGGATGTGCAGAGTTCATTCACTCGGTCAATACACACTTGCCTGTAGTCAATCTTAACTCCATTCAAAGGGCAAATATGTGCATTTGTATGTGATATAAATAAAATATATGTATAGTATGTATGCTGTATCTTGATATACATGTACCACTTGCTGTGTAAGTTTTTCATTAAAAGGAAACTCTGCAAGCCTCGTTTCCTTTTAATAAAAATTTATACATCTCGTGGTATATCATTGATACAGCATACATACAATACATATATTCTATATAGAGGATCTCAAATGGGTAATGATTTAATTGTGAATTTATGAAATGAGTTGAATAATGTTCAGCTTTTGCGAGCATTGGTGAGCAAAAGCTGGACATTATTCAACAACTTTCATAAATTTAATATTAAATCATTATCCATTTGAGATTCTTGTCACATAGTTTTTATTTCAAAGGAAATTATTTAGATGGAAAGAACAAATAATTTCATTCATTCTGACAGATGCAGCACCTTTCATTTGTTGTGCGTAAAAAATAGTCCCTACCAAATGCTGAACTAGTATTGATGTTTAAAAGTAGATTACACTTTTCTTATAAAGTGTAAATCAAAGAACAAGAATCCCTCCGAATAACAAAACATTTTGCACAGACAAAATCATTTTTCAACACAGAATGTCTAATGTGTGTGATGTCATATTGTTTGATGCACTACCAGTACAGTTGGTGATCCATGTTTGTATAACCTTAAAGTGTCACTTTCACAACTAAACATTACATTGATATTGTGATATTCATGTGAAAGTAGGTTTACTGGATGCAGAAATTCCCATATTTACTGTAATGTGTTTGTGACCAGATATTTGCAGTGTTTGAGTTGGAACAGTAGACTACAGAACATGCAAATAAATTTCATTTTGACTCAGAATTGCATCACATATTAAGGGCTTCTCACTGCTTGACGTGGTCACTAGATATTATCGACAGTGACTGCTTATTGTATACAAACTAAGGAAGGCATTGTTTAGATAAATGAATATCATGTGAATTGATGTGCAAACTTTTCTTATCTCAATTGTACTCACCATACTCTAATCACACTGTCAATGTAGTTCAAAGGTCCCAATTTGGGCAGAGGGTCAAAGCAATTTCTTTTGTGGATGATGGGAAAAGTAGTTGTGTTATCACTGCAAAAATGGAAAATGCCTTTTGTGCCAGAGTGATTTCATCTATTTGCCTCAAAATTGAAGCTGTCTCTCAAGGAAAACATCGTTCTTTAAAAACAGATCTGAGTTATACCTCTTTTCATTAAGGTCACGGTTCAGTTAATATTTAACATTTGTCTGTAAAGGCAGGTGAAGTTTCAGTTCATATGTCAAAAAGAGTAGCCATAGTCAGTTTCTTTTGATTCCCTATTTATCCCAACTGTCTTCTGATCTCAGCAAGTGAACTACTGGCTAATCCATATATTGTGAACAGCTGCTTTTATGCCTTATTTATGCAAGTTAATGGACCAAAGAGCCAGTCCTTTGTTTTACAATCATATGTAAGCTGTCAATCATTAGTGAAGTTAATGTTTATGTCAGAATGCATAAAACAAAGATCAGTGATTATTTTTGGAGTTGGTGATGATTTTCATTTTCAAGATGGACTTCAATGAGCAGGGTACATGTGGGAGAAAACATATACACATATGATTCTGTTGAACATTGCAAGTAAACAAAAAAATGAAAATAATAATAATAATAATAGTAATAAGATGATATTTCGTGCATGGTATTTTTTCAAAAACTAATTTTGCAAGGTGAACATGTTTACAGTGGTCAGTTTTTGCTTTTCAATTGGTGGCCACTTTTGACAGGTTTGATTTTATTAGATATGTTCCAAACATCCCATCACAACATATTATATAAGTAAGAAAATGTATATCAAATCAAAAACCTAGTCAGACACTAAAGATCATGCAACAAGAAATTTAGAGTATCATACAATTAAGGAGCCCAGAACATCTGTAGGAAGAGATGAAATGCTGCTGAAGAGAAATAAATATATTGAAAAAAGTTACGATAATGCATATGCAGGGTTCTCCAGGTCAAAATGATTTTCAATTTTGGACACAACAAAAATTCTAATAGCTGAGTCATTGGAATGCATGCCTTTTTGATATGCTTCTACAAAGTGACTTTCAATCATATAGTGTGCAAAGTTCTAGTGATCAGCAGCATAGGTTACATCCTAGCAGACAAGGAGATTAAGACACCTGTTAATCAAATTGTTAGTGTTGAATAATCAGTTTCTAATTAACACTAATTACATGCAAACCTTGCATGATGTTGGGAACACCTTGATATTGTCATATTTAGAAAAACTGTGCCAAGAGTTTAGGATTTATTTTGTAAGTCACAGGAAATGAACTTCCATATTGTCATAGATCAGCTGTTTTTCATTTTTAAGTCGTGATTATATCGATACTGTTCCGATGGCAAAATTTATTTGGTACCATGTACAAGGCTGTATATGAGTGTCACAGAATTGTATAACTCCGTTTATTTATTAAATACGTGTACTCGGTTTTCGTTTTTTGTATACAATGATACCCGAGGGCGATTTAAGTATATTGTACAATATTTCGAAACAGTGAGTTCGGTTCATCCTATGCCACATGTGCGAAGTGCTTTTGATGGGAACAATCAAATATATCAAGTGCATAGATGATGTAGGGCTGCATCGTTTGTGTATAAATGCCTCACCGCAAGACTAAATCTTTACATTACGAACATTTTGTCAGTGAGCTGTCTACTTAAGGACTTGCACATCTTCAGCTGTAGAGGTATGTGAGTTATATATTAATTTTTTGTGAATAAGTTATCACTACTGCACTACCACGTTTATTTTTGTATATTTTCTATGTAGCTTCAGCTTGCATAGTATAATGCAAATATTTTCTATTGTTGTTTGTGACTTAGAAAGAGATTTATATTAGCAATATAAAGTTGCATTTAATTATGAAACGTTTAGTACCATAGGATTCTTATCGGACATAGGTAGGTTCACTTCTGAACCTGTTTATTGCTTTGTAATGTTGTGCCGATAATGTCATTTGTATAGCTTACCATATATAATGTCATTACATGTTATTGTATATGCCTGTGTCAGTACACAGTGTTTAGATTTATTTTCTGCTGATCAGAGCTGACCATGATGATTAGAGCTGACCGTGGCAGCTGTGGAGCTGATCCATGGTGATCAGAGCTGATAGCATCTGTGGAGCTGACCATGGTGGTCAGGGTTGATGGGGTACCAGCTGTAGAGCTGACCATGGAAGTTGACCATGGCAGCTGTGATGCTGGCCATGGCGGCTGTGGAGCTGATGATGGAGCTGGTGACAGAGCTGGTTGAACAGCTGCAGCTGATTGAATAGTGTGTTGCTGGTCGAGTAACAGGTGATCGGGTGTTGCTGACCGATTGGTGGGTGCTGATTGCTTGATTGACCAAGGAATTGAATGGTGGTCGGTGACTACCTGTAATGCTGACTGCTTTATTGACCAGTGTGACTCGTAGCCAAGTATTCTGTTGACAAGAGTTTTGTGTAACTCCATACATGTAATCTTTCAGCAGTGAGCTAATTTTGGGGTTTGCTATACCATTTTGGGACTGTAAAGATATTTTGTATGATATCTGTCCCCTTGTTTTCATCATTTTACTGTTTGAGTAAAGTACCTCATTTTTCACTATTTGAGTGAATACATTTTACTATAGGTGTAAAGTACATCATTTATACTATTTTGAGTAAAACATGTCATTCTTTTTGTCGTGTGAATTTACTGTGAATCAATACCTTTTTCCTTGTACTGTGTCAGGTCATTTATTTGTATTCACATTTATGTTGCATTATAGTTCATGTGGATTGTGTTAATTTGTCCAGTATTTGGATCTTATTCTTTTTTCATCCAAGTCATTCATCAATAAACATTGTATTTGTATCATCATAAAAAGTGTTCTGTTATAAATCCGAAATCCAACCTGGTTATCTTGTTACAATGAGTACCATCCTCATGAGACCACAAACTAGTAGATGCATCTAGTTTTCATACATACAGAATGCCAATGAGACTGAGAGATGAATCATGGGATGAATCATGCAAGTGTTTCTGGTTTCACTTATAACATCAGTGGCTTTTGAGCCAGGTTTCTTGTCATTTAATCACATCAAGACAAATGGCTGTGGATGTTTAAAACAAGAAGCTTTAATGACATTTGTTGGAGGAAGGTCCAGAACATAAGGATTGTGAGAAATATGTTACAGTTTCTTTAAGAAAAATGTGAATGTATTATGCTGTGTTGCTTAAAAATTATATGAATGTAAATGGAATATGGTCATTTGTTTCTTCTTCCAGTGTCTTGGAAAATTCATTGATCTCAAATGGAATTAAAGTAACTGACTAAATATATAGAAGAAAGTCTATTTTCTTCCTTGATTCCTTGTAGCTGTGCACAAATTAATGGATGGCAAGGTAAAGGCACTGAGAATTGTTATAGTTGTAACATCACAAAGAATCACAATTATCATGATCATCAACTGTCTTAATTTTTCTTTTGTTTATTATAACACTCAATATTGTACAATGAATGAACATTATCAATCTGAAGACAGGTATACTGTACTAAATTATTGCAAAGGAAAAAATGATATTGGGTCTGCAAGTTTGTGCTGGGACTGCAACTGTTTTCAACAAAGCAGTTCTGGATAGCAATGTTCAAATCCTGTGGAGGACCCCAAAGTGTAGATAAAAGTAATATTAAATTGGGAGATTTTACAGTAGTACCTTGGTCAGATTTTCTGTACGGCAATCTACTTGATGATCGCAATGATGACAGCTTGGATGAAATAATATGTTGAATGCTAAATCTGCAGACACAGTAACCAATGAAGAACATTGTCTCCATACTCATCTACTGCACAGTTCCACATTGATGCCAGCACCGGTTAAAATCAATGGACAAATTGCCATTGTGTATATTAATTCCCATATTTTCCATCACTTAAATATTACAATACCTGAGTTGAGAAAAGTTGCTATTTAGAGAGGGACAATGTAATCTTGCTATTCAGACAGGAATTTTCTATTGCTTCGGGAAGGGATAATGTTATCTTGCTATTCAACGTGGTATAATATTATCCTGCTGTTTGGGGAGAAATAATGTTATCTTGCCATTCAAAGAGAGATAATTTTATCTTTCTGTATAAACAGGGATAATATTACCTTGCTATTCAGGGAGGAATGATGTCATTTTGCTATTCAGAATAGGATAATATTTCTATTAGGGAGGGATAATGTTATCTTGCTATTCAGGGAGGGATATTGTTATTCTGCAATTTGACCAGAAAAAATGCTAACCCGCTGCTCAGGGAGGAATAATAATAATAATAAAGATTTTTTTTGTAGAGAAGGTAACTCAATTAGTTAAAGAACTAATCTACCTTGAGGCCTTCTATCTGTTATGTACAATATATACACTTAAGTGATTTTAAAAATATCAAGCCTGGAACACATGCACAGGCATCTGTGAACATATAAACATATATAAGATAAAAAATATCATCCTGCATTGAAACATTCAACTGTGAAAATGATGCAAAATTACAGAAAAGCAGGCAGTATTTATTGTAAAAGAACTGTTCAATTGTCTATAGATTTCATCCATTTGAGACATTGATTATGAAAAGAAGAAATGCTAGGAGCCTGCCTTATGTCACTGGGAATGTTGTTCCATACCAGTGGACCAGTATACTGAAATTTTTTTAAAAACAATTCCTTCTTTGGCCTTGGTGAAATGTAATTTTTGCTTCTTATGAACCTTAAATTTGGAGTACCATCAGCATCTCTTTGGTGAAAGATATTGCTTAGACAGACAGAAATGGCTTTTCTGGACACTTTATACATCAATTTGGCCTTTCTAAGAAATATTCTTTCATGTATTGTTAAAACCTTGATATTATTCATTGCATCCTGGAAATTGTCTATACATTGATCTAGAATTAAATGACAAGCCCTCTTGTGGAGTCTTAAAAGTGTTGTTATGTTTGAATTAGAAGTATTACTCCAAATTACATTACAATAGTCTAGATATGGCTGAATATAACTTTTATAAAAGATGACCCTATACTGAAGAGGAATGTATGTTTTGATTTTCCTTAGTAGCCAAAGATAAGAATTAACCATTTTTGAAATGTGTTTAATGTGAATAGACCAAGTAAGATTGTTATCTATGAATACACCAAGAATCTTATCGTGAGAGGTCATATCAAGGCTCACACTGTCAAATAGAACATGGAGTTTGTTGCTATCTAGCCTTGCTCGTTTTTGTTGTGTTGTAGCTAGTAGGGCTTTCGTTTTTTCTAATTTTATGATCGTACTGTTTTCCTTGCACCATACTTTAAGTCTGTTGAGAGCATCTTGTAAGTTATTTTCAAGTACCATTTTGGTTTTAACCAGACAGTGTAGTATCATCTGCATAGAGGTCAGTAGAAGAAACTGAAGTTACAATCTTAAGAGGTAAGTCATTGATAAAAAGAATGAATAACAGAGGTCCAAGGATAAAGTCCTGTGGTACTCCACAATTAATATTTTTACTTTGAGAAAGTTGACCATTTAAAGATGACACTTTCTGCACTCTATTGGTTAAGAAAGAAGTAAACCAGTTTAGGGAGTTTTCACTGCATTGATAGATTTTTAGTTTTTCAAGCAACGTTTCATGGTCTACAAGATCAAAAGCTTTACAAAAATCAACCATAATAGTGCCTACCATTTCTCCTGTGTCTAATGCTTTCAGCCATTTATTAATCAAAGATACAAGTGCAGTTTCACAGGAGTGATTCTATCGAAAGCCAGACTGATTATCGTGAATAAGATAATAAGTGTTCAAATAGTTGAGAAAAGAATCATGTACATGTTTTTCTAGTAATTTGGAGAGACAAGGAAGGATAGAGATAGGTCTGTAGTTATTTACATCATCTTTTGTTCCTGCTTTATGCAATGGTGTAACCTTGGCAGATTTCCAAGTTTATGGAAATTTATTAGACCTAATACTTTCATTGCAAATGAAAGCTATACTCTACAATTGCAGGTACAGCTACCTTTAGTAGCCTTGGTCCAATCATATTAAGTCCTGTAGCTTTACAATCATCCATTTTTTTAATATATTTCAACACAAATTTTGGACTCATTTCAGGAATTTCAAACTTTATATTGTTTGGTAGTTTTTTTTAGCACAAAAATGTTTGAGTTCCAGATGATCAGATGAAGTTCTGGGTTCTTTAAGTTTTTCAGCAATTTGAATGAAAAAGTCATTAAAAATATTTGAGATGTCAGTTGGATTATCGATATAAATGCCCTCACGATTGTTGGATAAAATTTCAGTTTTACTCTTATAATGTTATCTTTCTATTCAGTGAGGACCAATGTATCTTGCTATTCAGGGAGGAATAAAGTTATGTTGCTATGGGCTGTTGTCAATCATTTATAACTTCACAACAGGTCAGCATAATAGTGCCTATTCCACGATATATTTCATTTAAAATACTCATTATAAGAGAAACCAAGTTTTCCTAGTAAAATGTGTTTCTTCAAGAATACTTACCCAATCATAATAACTTAAGAGATCTACTACTACCTTGCAAATCTAGCCCTCCCAGATACTACATTTAGCCCAAGGAAGCTAAAAGTTGTCTGTCAACCTTGATGACAGTTGGGCAGAGTGATCCCCCTTTAGGTATCAGGATTGGTGGCAAAACCATGAACCTTTCAGTTACTACTGGAGCAGATGGCATGCTGTCTATGGATATAACTGTGGGAAGGCTGGGAGGGTGTATGTGTATTATGACTGGGTAAGAATTCTCTTAGAAACATATTTTACTAGAAAAAATTTGTTTCTTCTTTAAATATGTTACCTATTCATAATACCTCTGGAGAATAGGCAAGAAATGGAAGGAGGTACATCCCCTTACTCTGGAGGTAACATCTGTCCCCTCAGGTATGTAAGACAGCTTCTTGGTAACATGACTGGAGGGAACTCCATCTGTCGGGGCACAGCTTGAAATGGGGAGAAATTTCCCTCCACATAATCCAGCAGAAGTTGTGAAGTCTCATCTTCAGAGGCTGTCATTTGACCTGGAAGGGTGACCTGTTCAGCTGCAGATATAGCTCCCACCAGATTGGACTCTTTGGGATGACAGGTCTTGAAGATAAAAGTTAGACAATGTGGACTCTGATCTCCATCCCACGGCTTAAAAGATGTCAGCTAGAGATCAGTTCAGTTGAATGTTATGCTGTAGGCAAATTCTCTTGTAGGTCGTCTTGAGCTGATTGTATCCAGACTAGACAGAGGTTTCATGATGAAAGTCTGGTTACCCATGGAAGGCAGCCAGTTCTGGGTGATGAAGGCGGAAGCAATACAGAAATGTACACAAGTGTCTTTATTACACAAGAACACCTTCACATCATAGGGAACAGAGGTACTGTTATAGATATGTTCAAAGTAGGTGTGAAAATATCCATTATGAGGCAATTACCTGTAGGGAAAAAGGCCTACAGACCACCTATACAAGTAAAATTGTAGAAGTTGGCACCCTACGCTACAAATTCCATGGAATAGAAACTCACTGATATGTACCCACTGAAATGGAATTACACATAATTGAGGAGTTTTTTTAAAAAATTTATTGTAAGTGCTTGAGGCTTGCATGTACATAAAATAATTACAGTCCGAACTTAATGTGAAGATGCTTAGGCTCTCCATTCAAGTACCTAAATGTGTGATGACGGCAAAGTGTCAGCAAATTGAAAAGGCATAACTTTGTTGGCATAGGAAGAAGAAAAAATTTGAAATACCAATGGAGTATACTTTCCTTAGAAGTGAAAAACTCCTCCAACTTGTAACAGCATATTTCCACATAGATTCTGACTTTGGTAAGGACGCGCATGATGAGAGCGTGCTTCTTGTTATGAGCAAAAATAGTAACTGAGAGGTTCATGGTTTTTGCTGCCAAGCCTTATACTTAAAGGGAGATCACTCTGCCTGACCGCCATCTAGGTTGGCAGACAACTTCTGCTCCCTTTTGCTACAAGTAGTATCTGGGAGGGCTGCATTTGCAAGGCAGTAGTAATTCTCCTAAGGTATTATGATTGGTTAACATATTTAAAGGTGAAACATTTGTACTGATAAGATTAAAGAACATTTTAATAATATTGCTAAAAGTTTCAGCTTGATATAATTTCATTTATGTGGACAAGTTACTAACAACAAAACATTACAAATAAATTAAATTAGGCAGATGAAATTCTTTTCCAGAAATGGAAATAAAAATTCTTGTGGCCAAATATTTTGCTGATAAAAGATTAAATATTTCGAAACTTTAATATGAAGTAAATGGAGCAGGACTTAAATTTATTCATTTATGGTATAAATTCAACTCTAAAATATGACAAAAATCAAGCTTGTAACTCTTCATTAAATAAAGGTTTATAATTACCGGACAAAAACAAAATATCTCAAATTTATAGAAACATACAAAGGATCTACTGATTTTAGCAAATAAAAAATCAGGGTTGGAACATGAGAAACTGAATATCTTCCATGCAGAGGCTAGCTCAATACGAAATTTATGAGTAACTCTCTCTCTCTCTCTCTCTAATCAGCATCCAGATTATTATAGCAAATAATCTTTACTAATATCATAAGAAGTTAAATCTAAGGCCATCCAAGTGACTATAACATTTTCTATCTGAAAATGAGTAGCTGTAAAAAATAAGTTACAAACATATTCTCTTAGAAATGTACTTTAATGTGTACTTGAGAAGAATTTATCACTGAGGTAAACAGAGAATACATACAAGACTCCAGTTGTTCAAAGTTTTATTTTGGATTTGATATTTTCTCCGTTGTCCAATAAATCTGATAATGAGTTCTCATGTGTCTAGAACAGTAACACCATAAGTGAGAAATATAAGGGATGAGATCAGTTGAACTCATCTCATCTGATGACTCGGTGATTTCAACTCGCACATCCCTTACAGTTCCCTCTATTTGTTGTTACTGCAATGGAACAAATCAATGATTTCTACTGATCACATACTGTAACATTACATTTGCCTTAAAAAGCATTACCACAATAAAATGTAATCATATCGATCATCTAGTTTCTAGTGAAACAAAAATTTAACACCGAGTGAAATACATGTATGCAACAGTATATCTGTATATTTTCATACTGTCTGAATATCTAACAGTATCAAAATCGCCAGTTTACCTTTTGTACATACAAGCTACAGTAGTGATGTCTCATGAAAAGAGTGTTCTCACTTTGGAACTTTTATTTGTCAAATTTTTGTTCCTATTGCCTACATTTTGGCTAGAATGGTTTCCAGAAGCAGATGACAATCCTCCAAGTGTAAAACCCTGACCTCCAAATCTACATGCAGTTGTGTTGGTTGCTGATGCAAGGTCTCTTAAAGAATGACCATGACCTCCAAACTTGGGGGTACTGTAAATAAAAAGAAAAAGATGATTAGGGGGTGAGTTGAATGTGGTAAATGGTACATGGGATTGACTACAATTGCTCTTGACAAAAAAGTGTCCCATTACAGTTCACACATCAGTCAGCATTCAGGTTGATTGATATATAAAGTCTTTGATGTTACCTTTTTCCACACCATGTTCTTCATCAACTTGCTGTAATAATATCTTTTAAAACAATGTGACAATTCAAAACTTTGACATTATGGTAACCATGCAAGCCAATGTTTGAATTTTAGATGATTTTTCAGGTTGAATTTGTTCCCTTATACACTAATTCAATGATGCATAGTTTAGATTTTGCCTTGTTTATTTCTTTTACAAAATGTGTAGTTTAGATTTTGCCTTGTTTGTTTCTTTTACAAAATGTGTAGTTTAGATTTGGCTTTGTTTATTTCTTTTACAAAATGTGTAGTTTAGATTTTGCCTTGTGTTTCTTTTACAAAATGCTGCCTAAAGCCAATGAATATTTGAACACCAATTGTCTATTTGTATACAATTTCCTATTTGAATACAATTTTCAATTTGAATACCAATTTTCTATTTGAATATGCACAAATATGTATTCTGATTCAAATGTTTGGTTATTTGTTTCAGCTCTAATTTGCATACTGCAAACACAATATTAAGTCACACACACACACACACACACACACACACATACCTGTCAGCCAGCTGAGATGAAAACCTGTACACTAGACCAATATAAACCTTACCAAGACCAAGAAAACCTTACACGAAAAAATGTATTCATACATAATATAAAATCAACAGTTTTAAAACAAATGCCATAAACTAATTTTACACACATTTACATCATTATTTATATCTCTGAAACTATTTCATTTTATTCTTTTGATTTTCAGTATGTTGTAACACAAACACACACATACACACACACACACATTATTATATGCAACACATGCACCCTCTGCACTTTTCAAAATGTAATCATGGGGTTTTATAGTCTATACAGCAGGTGTCAATGTTTATTTTACATTGTAAAAATGATGTTAGTGTGTCTGCATTCAGGGACTTTCTACAATATGTATGTATTTTTTCATCATAGAGAAAAGTCTTTCACGGTCTGCATTGGGCAAGGTGAGTAGTCACTGAATAACTAATTTCAGATTTGTGAAGCAGATGCCACCAGTACTAACTATCTGGCTGATAATATCCAGCCAGTAGCAACAAAAGCTCCTTTTCTGGCAATTGTCTGTTAATACAGGCACACACTCATCAGGCAGCATGCAATAATCCTCAAACTCATCTTTAAGTGCTTCATGATCCAGGTGTGGCGCAACTCAAAAATGAAAGTGTCGCTATTAGTAGAAGAAAAGATATATGCAAGGCATTTTGAAAAATGAATTTTCAAGATGTAATATTAACTTCTTTGGATTTATCATGGTCTCATTATTACATATTTATATTTCCCCCCTCCATAAATCCTAAGTCCTACAACATAAGACCTCAACCTAATATTTATTTTTTGGGCGTCGAGATCTTATTACCCAATGATGGTGCTGTGTAGCATGTCCCAACATCGAGTAACTTCGAAACAATAAGTCAAATTTTCAGGAATATCTCACACTTGGCATTCCATATCAGGGCTTTTCTACAAATTAAGTTAAAATGGTTTAATCAGACTTTACTTACACTGATGTCTTTTTCCTAATAAATTAAAATTCCCACACAAGCAAATGGACATGTTTTCAAGTTCTGTTGGCCTACATTTCAGTTGGCTGGAATGCAATGGAAGTTAGGAATGCTCAAATCGGTTAAAAGGACCATAAGAATCTTGAATGAAACAAAGCTATCTAAACACTTTCTTCAATATTAATATAGTTTTATTCGTTTCTTTAAAGAAAGATACTTTCACTTAACCTGATTTTGGCATTCCTGACTTCCATCACTTTCCAGAGCATACTGGAGTTATCCCCATGTTGACTGCCACGTTGAGTGCACATGGCTTATAAAGATTCTGGATCACGCTCAATTTAAAAAAAACAATTATGTCTAGACTCCTGGGATTAACACAAAAAATTGTAAAAATTTAAAAAACAAAAACAAGAACATGAATTTTTATAAGAAAAAAAAACATACAAAATGGCTGTATGGCCATACACTGACAAACCCCCCCCCCAAAAAAACCTACAAATTATAGGTAAACTGTACAAGTTGACAGGTATGCGAGTGCCCACCACCCACACACACATTGTAATTTCCATCATATAACTGCAAGCACTTGCTAGTCAAGTTTTAAAGTGTAATTATTTAAAAAAGACAAATATTGTTTGAAATGAGCACATTTGCAAAAAAAATTTATATCAAAGACTGAATTCACATTCATGTGTGGCCTACAGTATATACTTGCTTTTCAAACTGCACACACCCAGATCTGCCATCACGTTAAGTACTGGTAGATTTGGGTCTAGGCAATTCTTTTTACAAATAATCAATAGAACAAACAAAACAGAGCTTGATTTGCTGGTGCATTTTGTGACAGCATATCGGGATCTGTTTGCAACATAAAAGTGAGTACACCACTCCCTTGATAACTTGCGCCTGATAACTTGCGAACCCGCTTATAGTGGGGGGTCAGTCCTGGATCCCATTTGTTTTTTTAGAAAGTATAAAAAATTTGACCCTATTTCCTATTTGTTGAACACGAAGAAAATCACAATCTAAATAGATAACTGAAAACTTGATATATTGCTCATATTATAGTCGAAAATAGTTGATGTGACCTGGAAATTTGAATCAACATTATGAATTTATCAACTTTTAATAAGAAGTCATAATTTTTGTTAAAATGTCTTTCCAAACAACATTCTTGGTACACCGTAAATAACAGTATGCAACAAAACTTCAATCAATGAAATTTCACTAACATCTACTTGAGGCAGCACTTAATAAACAAGTACCAATTAAATAAGATTTTTTGTCAAGTAAAATGTGTGTTTTAGTTATCATTCAGTTCAGTTTAAGTGTAATGATCATAAATACAGTGTGCCCTGTTGTATTCAAATGTGAAATATGTCAATCTACTGTAACAGTTACATCTGCAAGCAATTCTGTGAGAACCTAATTAAGTGCCGATGGTATTTTGATATCTAATTTCTGCAAATATTTTTTTTTTTTTAATTAATACATTGAATTAAAAGCTGACCTCCTTATATTACCATGTAAAAATGCTGTCTGCGTCAAATAAAGGGGGTGGACTATCTTACAAGTTAAAAGGCATGCAAATCCAACCTGCAAAAGAGCTAGAGGCCTCAGTCTAGTGTCTAATCAACTCATTTCAGGCAATCAATTGAACACTTTCAGTTTTTTTATGAATGTAATATAATTAAACTACTTTAAATTAGAATACTCATTCACAAATGTGATCAACGATAGCAAGACAACCAAGCAAAATGAATACTTGAGGATGTAAAATTCTGTTTCACAGATACGTTTTATTAATGAAGTGCTAATTTCAGAATTTGTAGTTAATCTGTAATTCCTGAATTGGCACTCAGAGATTTCCTCACAGATAAGAAGAAAGTTTCACTATTACTTGCAATGAATCATGGCATCAATATTTTATTACAGAATAAAAAAAATTGACTTTCACTTTATTGACAATTATTCCCAATGAGATTTTAAAACAAGTATTCAACCATTAAAGTAGACCAATTTGCTCCCCTCCCAGTGGTTTTCTCGATGTCCAGCAAGGATGGTATCATTTCATATTTCATATTGTTAAGGAGGTTCCTTGATAACTTGCACCCTCACTTATAGTGTGGTCTATGTTTCTGGACCCCGTTCTGTGCAGGTTAGAGAGGTGTATATATAGTAGCAATTTTCATGGATTTCACTGTTGCTACATCCACAAGACTAAAGATGCAATGAATAATGATGAGTCTGATGACTGAGGAGGACCCTGTCAACCACAAGACTTGAGATGCAATGAATAATCTGTTTGAGGATTGAATAGGACCCTGTCTACCACGAGATGCAATGAATAATGATCTGTTTAAAGACTGAATAGGACCCTATCAACCACATGACTAAAGATGCAATGAATAATGATCTATTTGAAGATTGAATAGGACCCTATTTTCCACTTAATGAAATTTTAGTACCAATGAAAATGTCATTATTGGCAAAAACCACTAAAAAATAAACCCATAACAATAAATATATTCACAGCTTTTGAATGTTCTGACTGAATCAAATAATCTCTATGATTTTAAACTTTATAATATAAATTTCAATAAATTTGAAATTTTTTAAAAAAATTTTCAGACGAGGGCAACAGGAAAGTGTGTAAAATAGGATATATTGGGGAACCTGTCAAAGGAGATGACATCTGGAAAAAACAATAATTGGTTTTTGAAGACAGCAGGGTCTACACAAAAATGTGTGATGAATGATTCTGGTTAATTTTTAAAAAGCATGGCAAAAAGTCAACCTAATGCTAAAAAGTCAAGTATGTTTTCAAGTACCACCTTTATACCTTCACTAAGTCCCTCCTATAATCAAAAATGTTACCCAATGTTTTTTAAAGTGGAGGATGGAATTTCCTCCCTAAATATTGATTTTTAGAATAAACTCTGAGACAGATGGTCCTTCCATGCAGGCAGAGCTCCTTTTCACTTTATTATCTAAAGTTATTAAGAAAAAGTAAAATTGGTAAATCATAAAAGGCAAATATAAGTATATTGGTAAATCATAAGTATATTGGTAAATAATAAAAGTCAAATATAAGTATATTGGTAAATCATAAAGTCTAATATAAGTATATTGGTCAATCATAAAATTCAAATATAAGTATATTGGTAAATCATAAAAGGCAAAGTTAGAAATCCTTTCCATCCAAATTCAAATCATGGTTGGAAAATACAGTTTTGAGTTCTTATCTCTGTTCTAGGCTGCCAAAGAAAGCTTTACAGGTCTGAACTCCATCAACTGAGTGATATTATTAACTTGTTTTTACTTTCTTTCTATTGATGTAAAGCACGCTTATGTCCCTAGCCCTTTCATTAAAATCTGTATCACCAACAGCTACCTGTAGTCTCGATCTGTAAATGCCCACAATACAAGTTTGTCATCTCTCTATGTAGATGGTTCTTCACAGAGGTGGCCTTTAACACAGGTCTGACAGTAGAGTCTATTTTAAAGTCATGACAGTGACCAGTAGTGAACGAAAATTTATATCAACATCAAGAAACTGAGTGCAGGGTAAGAGATTGTTGCGACCATTAAGTACATGAAGATGGCTAAATCTGCAGGGTTTACAAATGTGTATCAATGTCTATAATTAATTTAACATTGATAATATTTGTATTACATACATTTTCCTTCAACATATGCATCAATTACAAGAGATTTTGGAGATGATAAAAAATAGTGACTTTAATCCTGCGGTATGTTCAGACCATTCATATTACCGACCATCTCACTATATTGTTACATGTATGAACTTTCAAATTGGCAGAGGTGATGTACCATGTAGCCTGGATAAGATTATACCCAAGATTTTCATATCACATGTCTCAGCTTAGAGTTTAATGTCATGGATTTACCATCTTCTGCAGACCAAGCAAATATATATTCCTCTAAAATATCCACTATCCAGTTTGTAATTGCGACATCAAGGGAATTGGTAAGTGTAATTAGCATAATAATAAGAATACCACTAATATTAATGTAAAATACTATGACCTGTATTACTAAAAATACTAATTATTTTATCAATGAAAACTGAATTCATCCAATACTAAATTAAAGATGAAAAATGTATGCATAATGACCAAATTTCAATCACATACTTACCAAATCTCCAGATCAAAACATCCATCAGCTCCAAATCTGTAGTATGCTTTGGATCTGTCAGGCCATCTAATCTGATTAATAGACAAAGTATATGCATAAGATGTGCATGCTTATAATAGCTTGCCGAGTTACACATTTTCTCTATGTAAAAACTCACTTCTAACCCTTCTGCTCATGATGGCCAATGACTTCTAACTTTTTCTCCCATGCTGACCTTAACTTCTAATTGTTTAGTCCATAGTTACCAGCTCATGGCAACCTTTTGGCCTGTAGTGACCATGACTTCTAGTAATTTTAAAAACATAGTGAACTTCTAATCTATCTGCTTGTTATGATGGGCTTTTTTTTCTAACCTATTAGCCCACGATGACTTTTAACTTTTAACTTTTTCATCATGGTGACCTTAATATCTAACCTTTTGCATCAGAACAACCATAACTTCTAACCTTTTGACTTGTGGTGAGTATTACCCTGACCTAATGACCTATTGTGACCTTGATGTCTAACCTTTTAGCGTTCCAATCAACATGTATCATTGTAATAATGTAAAGTTGTATGATCAATGTTTGACTAGTAACTAAAATGGAAGAGACAGAAATACCATTCAAAAGCTGATACTGATGAGACTGGTTTAGTTGGTTACTTTTCTAATAGCACTCTTAGCACTTTATAGCACTCTCAGCACTTTCTTTGGCTATATCATACTGAAGAAATGGAAGCTAAGTGCTTAACACAAAATCAAATTAAGGCAGCCAACCCAGACTAACCTTGAGGGTATTAAACCCATGACTACTGGATAATAATAATAATAATAATAATAATGACTTTATTTAAAGAGGGTAATACAATTAGCTGAAGAACTAATCTACCTTGAGGCACTCATACAAAGGAAATTTATTTATTTTAACTGCATTATGATTCCAACACTAAAACACAAGGCAGGCATGTCTTGATGTAATATTTTTTGTGTTTGCCTATGAAAAAGACTCAAGAGTCAAAGGCGCTCAGGCTAGTTAGAAACTAATTATCAGTTTATTGCATTTATCTTAATCAATCCTTGACACACACAATCCTCTGCTTGGATCCAGTGCACCTGAAAGGACTCCAACACTCTGGATTATGATTCCAACACTCTACCAACTGAGCTACCACGGCTAGCAGTACTGGATGCATCAAAGACAACAAACAGCTCAAAAGAAGTGAACATGTTACAGCTAAGTCTAATGGCAATATGATAAATGAGGATATTTCTAATACCTTATGTATAAAATATACATGTACTTGAATGTGATTTTAGTAAAAAGTGAGTTTTTCTTATATAGTAAATTTTGTTTCTCCAAGAATATTTAGCCAATCATACACACACATTATATATATATATATATATATATATATATATATATATATATAAAGAATACAAATCATATGGCAAATAACAGTCCTTTCAAGTGCACTGGATGCAGCAAGGGATCACATATGTCAGGGATTGATTAAGATAAATGCAATAAACTGACAACAAACAGTGCAAAACTAGTATCTAACTAGCCTGAGTGCTTTTGACTATTAATAAGCCTTTTTCAAAGGCATATACAAAACACAGACAAGACAAACAAATAAAACAGAAAAACCGTAGTGTTTGCAAAACTTTACATAGCTGTTTCTACAGGAATTAAACCTCCAAATGTATTATGTTTCAAAATCGTAAGAGTTGGTAGGTCTGCATTTCAATGTGCACATGCAACCAAAGTTAAACCCCATATTTACACAGTATCGTTTTAATACTGAAGTACAAGGGGCAGAATCAATTGATTCCTATGTCACATGGCTAAGACTGAAAGCCAGAGACTGCAACTTTCATGATGCCGATGATATAATAAGGGATAGAATTGTATTTGGGACGAACAGTCAGAGTCCAAGAGAAACTGATTAATGAAGAAGACAAGTTGACATTAGACAAAGCTATCCAGATCGTTCAAAACTTTGAATATTGTCAGCAGCAGTTGAAATTGATGTCGATTTCAAACAGCATGCCAAACAATAATGTAGACACTGTCGATAAATGTAAAAACAGAGTGCAGACACGCGGTGGAAACAAACCCAGGGGATATCACTGGCAACAATCCCTGAAGTCAATGCAGACACATCAGACCCAACATCACAATGGTGCAAGGCCCAAGCAGTTCACAACACACAAACCATGTGGGAATTGTGGAAACAGGAATCACCAGTTACAAAACTCAGTGTTCAGCTAGAGGTGTGACTTGCAGAGAATGTGGCAAACTTAATCATTTTGCAAAAATGTGCAGATCCAAAACTGTGCATATTATATCGAACAAGTGACCAGGGATTTGATTATAATGGGAGTGGTAACAGTGTACGGAATACACATAATGACAAGGAATTTTACGTACATACAGTGGTAAGGCATTCATCTCTCTCATCTCCAGGCCGTGCATTTGTCCAGTTACGTATTGGCCAATCCCAAACCTCATATAAATTTAAAATAGATACTGGGTCACAAGTAAACATTCTTCCACCAGCTTTGTACAAAACACTCAGTATTAAAGACCCTTAATACCCCCCAACAGTAAGCTTGTATCGTACACAGGGGATTTGATTTCAGTAGTGGGCAAGTAAATGCTTTCCTGCTCACACAATGGCAAAACTATAAAAACATACTTTTACATTGTAGATAGTCAGGCTGCAGCTCTCATTAGCCTTCAAACTTCACTTGATTTACAGTTAGTCCAGCTGACTTACGCTATTGATAATGAGTCTGGTTTAGATAAATCAGCTGTTACAAGTACGTACAGTGACCTATTTCAGGGAATAGGTCTGTTTCCCAGTGAGTGCAAGCTGCATCTTAAACCCGATGAAGTACCAGTAGTAAACCCCCTGCGAAGGGTACCACAAGCATTAAAGTCAAAGCTTAAAGAAGAACTCACAAGAATGGAAAAGTGCAAAATTATTGAAAGGGTTACAGAACCCACTGATTGGGTCAACTCCCTTGTTATAACAGAGAAACCGAAATCAGGTAAATTGCGTATTTTCCTAGACCCAAAGGCGTTAAACGATTCAATCCTTAGGCCCCACTATCCTATGCTGACAATCGATGATGTCACAACTAAACTAACCAATGCCAAGTATTTCAGCACGTTAGAATGTACACATGACTACTGGAGTGTGAAACTTGAAGATGAATCTTCATACCTAACTACATTCAGTATGCCTTTCGGACGGTATCGATATCTTAGGTTACCTTTTGGAATAAAAAGTTCACAAGACATATTTCAAATGAAAATGGATGAAAATTTTGAGGGTTTACCAAATGTTGCGTGTATAGTCGACGACAAATTGGTGTGGGGACACTCTCACAAGGAACATGACGACATGTTGACACGTGTACTTGAACATGCATGCTCAAAGGGTGTGCGTCTCAACCTAGACAAATGCGTAACAGGCGCAACGGAAGTATCTTTCTTTGGCCATACAATAAGCTTGTCAGGTTTTAAATCCGATCAAAACAAAGGTTGAGGCTATTCTTAAACTTGATGCTCCTGAAAACAGGTCCAAATTAGAAAACCTATTAGGAATGGTTAATTATCTTTCTAAATTCGCGCCGAATTAAACAGAGGTTACAAGCCCTTTACGCGCCCTCTTGAAGAAAGATGTGGAATTTTTCTGGGACAAACCTCAGAAGAAGGCATTTCAAGAGGTCAAGGATATAATCACATGACACCTGTGCTGGTTTACTTTGACTCAACCAAGCAATTAACACTCGAAGTAGATGCTTCCAAATATGGGATTAGGGCATGCAAGACAGTCACCCCATAGCATTCGCATCTAAAAGCCTAACACAAACCGAAACAGGGTATCCTCAGATAGAAAAAGATAATGCTGGCTATACTATTTGGCTGTAAACGTTTTCATCAATTGGTTTTTGCTAGACCAGTTAGGGTGCACTCAGATCACAAGCCGATTGAATCGATCATGAGGAAACCCCTTTCAGCAGCACCTTTACACCTTTCACGCATGATGTTGCAGCTTCAGCAGTACAATACTGAAGTGCATCATGTATGAGGGAAAGATTTGCCCATTAGTGATTATTTATCAAGACAATCAATTCCGGACACATACCTAAGACTGATCGAAGGACTCGACCTTCACATACATAAGATCAAACAACAGTTGTTTGTCACAGATCGACAGTTAGAATGTCTGAAGAGCGTTATCAAAGTTGACCTGCAAATGCAAACTTTGATAAAGACTATAACTCAGGGATGGCCTAGTTCACATGCTGACTGCAATACAGATGTGCTTGAGTTCTGGAATCACAGGGATGAGCTATCTGTAGAAGATGACTTAATTTTCAGAGGTCAAACGTTAATTGTACCGAAAGGTCTCTGGCAGGAGATGATACGAGCTGTGCACACTGGTCATCTGGGAGTAAACAAGACATTAGAATGCGCGAAAGATAGCATCTTCTGGCCGGGCATGTTTAAAGAAATCACAGACCATGTGTTAAAATGCTCGATATGTCTCACTCACTGCAACTCCAATGCTAAAGAATCTTTAATCCCACATAACATCCCACAAAGGCCATATAAAAAAAATTGGTACTGACCTGTTTGCATTTGATGGAAAAAATTATCTCACGACTGTAGATTATTATAGTCGCTTTTTTGAGATAGACTTATTGCCTGACACACACAGTATCACAATTATCAGGAAACTGAAAGTACACATCACGAAATGGTATTTGTGATGTCTGTGTCAGCAACAATGGACCGCAATTTTCATCCTAAGAATTTGCACACTTTGCGAAAGAATGGGGTTTTGAACACAGGACGTCAAGTCCATTACATGCAATGTCTAATGGTTTGGCAGAAAAGGCAGTCTCAATTGCCAAGAAATTGCTCACCAAAACAAGGGACAGTAAGCAGGACCCTTATTTAGCCTTGTTAGAATATAGAAATATGCCGTTGGATTGCGGCTATACACCAGCTAAATTGTTGCTTGGTAGAAGAACAAAATCTGTAATACCCATTACAATTAAACTTCTCAAACCACAGACCGCTGACCCAACTATTGTTCAAAAGAAAATGCAGCAGTCAAAATCAAAGCAAAAACAGTATTTTTACAAATCAGCAAAATTACTTAAACCCCTTTCCATAAATGATTCTGTGAGAGTTCAATTTGGCAAAGTATGGAAATCTGCCAAGGTTATAAGAGTTGACAACAGCAGGTCATATTCTGTACAAACTAGGGATGGTGGTGTTTACTGCCGAAATCAAAGATTACTTAATAAAACCACGGAGAATCTATCTGATATGACCCCATTTGCTGCTCACGTATTGGCTGACACCGAGCAGCAATATGAAAATACTCCATTTCAAACAGTTTTCCCCAGAAAACCCCATTTCATTAACACTATCCCAGAATCAGGAGCTAAGACTTTGGGATCAGACGCCCCATATATAACACAGTCTGGAAGAGAGGTGAAACCTAACAAGCTCTGTGTAAATGATGAATGGACTAAGTAACACTGATGGTTATAGATAGAGAACTGAACTGAAATTTGAGTGTAAATGACATCCCAGGAGTGCCGTTTATGTGGAATGGTGGAGACTGTTAACAACTGACAAGTACATGACAAGCAGGATGATTGTTTAGGGTATAGTAAAAAAAAAAGTTTTTAATGGTTATCCAAGATGCGTATGAGCAACATTATTAACGCATCAAATATATTTTGGACATTACTTACGTATGCATTGTCATTATGTGATATACTGTTTCATGTCAAATCTATATCATTGAAAATAACTATTTCTACAGAATTATTTACATTTCATTGCCTTGTTTTATATTCAAAATAAAACAACTTTATTTATTTTGTCAAAACAAGGGAAATGTTGTATTATTGAAATGGACTATGCAATCTACATCATGTGTACATCTTTCTCCAACTTATATGTGCATGCGCTGTTAGGGACCCACTTTGTGGATTGCTTACATGAGTCACTCTTAGAAATAAAGTCTTGGAAGCAACACTCTTGTGTCTGTTCCAATATATACATCTCACTTGAGATAGTTTATGACAAGAACACAACATAAGGGACCAACCATTCATTTTTGGGAGTGTCAGGTACTGACTCCAAGGTATTCCTTTCATTGCCCAGCTGAAATTTTCTTATAAAAAAGGGAGAAAAAGCATGCTACTCATTGTGTGCAATACAGTTCTTCTCTCTCTCTCTCTCTCTCTCTCTCATTAACATCTCTTTTGAAAATCTTCAATAATTTACGGATTACTGGTAATGTACCTAAGATTTGGAAAGAAGCAACAGTAATACCAGTTCCCAAACCAGGTAAAGATAGCGCAGATCCTACCAACTATCAACCCATTGCACTGACGAGCTGTGTGTGCAAAACAATGGAGCGAATGATCAATTCTTGGCTTGTATGGTACTTAGAGATCAACAATTTAATATCTCCTTTCCAAAGTGGCTTTCATTATGGCCATAGCATCAATGATTATCTGGTTAGACTGGAAACATTTATTTATGACGCATTTATCAAGAAGGAACATTTAGTAACAGTTATATTTGATTTAGAAAAGGCCTATGTCACGACATGGAAGTATGGAATACTAAATGACCTGCACAATCTGGGTCTAAAAGGCCGTCTTCCCTCTTTCATATCAAACTTTCTCTCAGACAGAGAATTCAAGGCATGAGTGGGCTCCACCCTCTCTGATATGCGTGAGCAAGAGATGCGTGTGCCCCAACGCAGTTTTTTATCTGTGATGCTTTTCAACATCAAAATCAATAGTGTTTGGTTCCTGGTGTGGATTGCTCCTTATATGTTGATGATTTTCTAATATGTTATTGATCAAAGCACATACATACAACTGAGAGACAACTACAGCAAAATATCAACAAGATTCAAAATTGGGCCAGTACTAATGGTTTCAAATTCTCGAAATCAAAAATGGTATGTATGCATTTCTGTCGGTTACAAAGATATGATGAACCTAAACTCACACTGGATGGAACACCTATTCCAGTTGTTGAGGAAACAAAGATTTTATGTATTATCTTCGACAGAAAACTGACTTTTATTCCACACCTAAAGAACTTGAAAGCTAAATGCTTGAAATCTCTAGATCTACTTAAAGTAGTAGCGCACACTGACTGGGGTGCTGATAAAAAAGTCATCCTCAATTTATACAGAACATTTATTGGCTCCAAACTGGACTATGGTTGCATTGTTTATGGTTCAGCTAGGAAGTCATATTTGAAGATGCTTGACCCAATTCATCATCAAGGAATAAGACTCGCTCTAGGAGCATTTAAGACATCCCTGTGTGAAAGCCTTCTCGCTGAAGCAACGAACCACCTTTATCACATCGTAGAGAAATGCTTTCCGCACAGTATGCTCTCAAATTAAAATCAAACCCTCTGAACCCTGCTGTTTTGGCTGTTTTTCAACCCAAATACAAAACCTTATACGAAAAGAAACAAAACGCCATACCTTCCTTTGGCATTAGAATATCATCCAGCCTTGACAGTACCAAAATCGATCTTTCTAAAAGTCAGAAAACGTCCATCTCCGAAACACCTCCCTGGCTACTTAAACAACCAAAAGTACTTTTTACGCTACATGATGGAAAAAAATCTGAGACAAAGCCTTCCATCTTCCACAACTCTTATCATGAACTTCTCACCCAATTTAAAAACTACACAAGAATTTATACTGATGGATCAAAGGATGAGGAAAAGGCTGCTGCAGCCTTCTTTAGTGGAAAACACACAACAAAAGTTCGCTTAACAAATGGTACATCAATTTTTTCAGCCAGAATCAGAGCAATAGACCTTGCTCTGCAATATATCAAAAACATATTTTCAACAGCATCATCTTCTCCGACTCACTATCAGTACTTCAGTCACTACACAATAGAAAACTGAAGAACCCATTATTAACCAATATTCTCGTCAAAACTACTGAGCTGAGTACCTCCCACAATATAGTGTACCG
This sequence comes from Megalonaias nervosa, assembly GCA_016617855.1. Lineage (NCBI taxonomy): Eukaryota > Metazoa > Mollusca > Bivalvia > Unionida > Unionidae > Megalonaias > Megalonaias nervosa. Next base: position 47,506 of record JAECUM010002909.1, on the reverse strand, counting down.
TTGGTTACCCTGCCATACTAGTATTAAAGGCAATGAAAAAGCAGATCGTGCTGCTAAAATGGCCCTATCCCTAGAACTATCTGATTTTAAAATACCCTACAATGATCTTAAACCTAGTATCAAACAGTCTTTACGTCAGAAGTGGCAGGCATCATGGAATGATGCAGTGAATAATAAACTTCATGCCATTTTAGCCAACCCTAGGAGAATGGACCCCTTCCTATAGAACCAGCCATAGGGAGGAGGTAGTCATTGCAAGAATTAGAATTGGTCGTATTTATATAACCCATTCCCACATACTAAAAGGAGAAGACCCACCAGAGTGCGTTTCTTGCAATGAACCATTCAATGTTAAGCACTTTATGATGGAGTGTTTTGACCTCCAACCTACACGCGATCAGTACTACAATATGCATGAAAGAACTTTTTGATACAATAAACTTGACTTGTATTATAGAATTCCTGAAAGAAGCAAACATTTATTCTAAGCCATAACTTTTATGCTATCACCTTGAGCAGTTTTGTGTAATGTATATACCGTTCCTTATTTTCAATACCTTTTCATCTGTCTTCATTAACATACACCATTTACATTCCCCATTGATTGGGATGCTTTATTTATTATCATTACCATCTTATCATTTTACTTTCAACTCTTTGGTTTATATCGCTATATATAGGAATTTGGCCATGAAAATTAAACTTGAACCTTCTAACAAAGAAAATATTTTTAGCCAAGATTGTAATAAGGTCTTTACAGCTTGTTTTATCAAATTATCATGTGCTATGTGGACCCTTATGCCAGAAAATGATGAAAATCCTGATGCGTATATATATGTAACTGTAATTAAAGTTAATAATTGCACTTATATTACTTTGGTAAACACTGTATTCAAGATCAGAGTTTTAAATCTAATGTGCATTTCTGTAGGACTATCTCTTACAGACCAGCTCCAGTCAAGGCATCATATTTATGTTAGTCATTGTGTACATGGGCTGGGTCCATTGCCAGATTACAGGTAGCTAGTGTTTCAATATAAAATACAAACCTAAATCTGGCTGTCAGACCGAGTTAACATTTCTGGTCAGCAAGTTAAATGGAAATTTGGTTGCAACATTAGGCTTTGTTAAGTATGTGCATTTCTGGCTGAGTCAAAAACTGGCACATTTGAGTGACAACTGGTGCTTATAAAAGTTGTTAGGGCTGTGTAATGAGTATTTAACATGCCTAGGTGTATATTGCGAAACCATGACATGCAAACAGGATTGCTACAGTGTCTACATTCTAATTTACTCTCATCTTTTCCGTAACATCTAGCACATCTGATATGCTTTTAGCATGTACAGTCACTCCTCTGCCTTAAATGCTATTCTACAACCACTCTACTCCTGTTTGTAGGAGATGAAAAATGTAATACACAAGGTCACAATATACTTATCTATTCTACTAAATTATGCATGGTTGTGTATGCTTTATTATTTCCAGCTGGGAAGTGGTCTAAACAATACTTGAAAACAGCATTCAATTTAACATCTTTATATTACCAAAATGATTTCTTACATCATTGTTAAAATGTTGTGTTCCAATATTTAACAGGATAAATACAATAAATTGTCCAAACTTCACTTAAGAAATTCAAGTTTGTCAAGAATATGAATGACCACTTGCAATTTGAGACCCAGTAAAGTTAACCAGCAAATTCTGAACAAAAGATGTTGTTCATGAGAACTTCATATGAAACAAAGCTAACCCAAGCAGTGTTGACCCTAACCCTTGTATCTAAATCCATATTTGCCATCTTACAGATCACAAATACATGTACATGAACCTAGATCATAGCAACAGGCTCATGGCAGCTAATGTGATTTCGAAAACTGAATTCTCTGGATAATTGACATGTTGGTACTTCAGTTACATGTTTGACATTAATATGTACAACAATGACAAATGCTCAACCTGAAATTCCATAAACATCAATAAACGGCATCTATAAATGGCATAATTTCATTGCTGAACATGTACTCTGGTAATTTAAACTACTGAAACAAAGATAATAGAAATAACAATAGAACCATTGAACCTTTTTTCTTTCAACATCTTTTATCTTGACAATTTTAAGGGATTCATCATTTCTAAATTGAAAGTAAGATCTTTTTCAAACTGGCAAATTTTTCAGGAAATCCCTTTCATACATCTTAATGCCTTGGGCTCACAGATGTAGATGCCTGTAAAATAAGAAAAGAACTGATAAGCCCTATTAAAAATTTGAACTATATGAGATAACCCCTAACACACACATACTTAAATCCCCTAAGACACACATACCTAAATCCTGAACATAATCAGTCAGTGCTCTGTAATGGTTACTAGTGTTGTAACTGTGTTTCATGTTGTGATACCAAAATGTGACCCCACATTTCAGCAGAAGTGAACAAAATATTGAAATATATGACAAATAACACACTCTTCATTGTAATTTATCTACATGTGACATAACATGTCAATGTACAAGCTGAATGGCTTTTAAAACTACCTGTTGTTGAAGGAAACTCTGTCAACACCTTTGTATTATAAACATGAATCCCCTCACCAATTGGATTGGTGGTGCACACCTTTGTATTATAAACATGAATCCCCTCACCAATTAGATTGGTAGTGCAATTAGAGTAATACCATACAGACTTTTGTTGAGATGCATACACATGCCAAGTTTTATCATAAAATTTTTAACAGGAAATCCTTCAAAAGAAAATTTTTGATACTTTGTACAATTTAGTAACATTACCTAAATAAAACAACTACTGTTTGACTTTGTACTTGTTGGCTACTTTCTGGATTACTCCATTCTGCATCAAGTACTGAACTCTGTTTGATGGCCTATTTTAAAGAGCAGCGCTTGCATCATTGATGGCAGTTTCTTCCTCAGTAACCTTAAGTTCATCTTTTGTATCTTATTTATCAACATGTATAGAAGTTGGTTTGTAGTAAAGTCACTAATTGGTCCACCAAAATGTTGCTTGATATAACAATACTGACACTTTCTAGTATTTCTGTCTGAAAAAAAGCAATAACATGGCATCTAGGCTATGATAGAAGGTGCAGCTATATTTTGAAACTTTAAAAAACAAGTCTTTCAAAGAGAAGCACACTCTACTGACCAATAAAAATTTCTAGGAATCTAAGATAAAACCATTTCTTCTATTTCACTGTTGAGTGCTGAAACTATTTGGTTCTTTAGTGATTTAGCACCAGGGCATAGTAATAAAGTGCTCTGCCCATGTTGGCATTGAATGGGGGGAAGGGGTAAAGTACTTTTAAGCTCAAATGTATGTGTGTGTGTGTGTGTGTGCATGCCAGAGATATAACAGCCTGGTGCAAGGACATGTCCCGTGATTAAATAAGTACTGCAAGGGATTACTCATTATCACATTTCTATGGTCAAAAATGGTGCAAAATTCCTATTCAGTTGCTGACAGTAACATTTTGTACTATCTTAAATAAAATAAACTGTATAATAATTTTGTAAAAAAAAAATAATAATAATTTCACGCAACCATTCCATTCTTAACATTAATACCAAAAACAAATGACTAAAACTATTCTGTCTCATCATCGCTGCTGGCCTAATAAGAGTTATTATTCCAGGTGAGGAGAAGGGGCTATCCATTTAGTACATTTGAAAAGTCATTTCCCCCCCCCCCCCCAGTTGCAGGGTGTACTTTTTTCTAACCCCTCCCCAGTGTGAATGTATACATTTGCTTAGTACCCCTCTTCAAACACTGTCAATTTGTTTGCATTTCAAATCAAACGGGAGTTTCTTTAGTAACATGGTCTCCATATTTGCATGATCAAGTCCCTGTTTTCAAGCAACAAATTTGATCATTCACTGTGTTTGATAATCTCACTAATTCCATACATTTTGGAGTTACATTTTTATTTGTCCATTATTTCTAAAAATATTAAAACTGTACATTGCAAATACTGGATGCAGATGACACAGTTCTAACTGCCATGCATCATCCATCTTGGAAACCAGAAAAGGGCACATGGGCTAATCTAGCTGCTTACAATTAACTTATCAGTTATATATAAAAAAAAACTACAAGTGAAGAGACCTCTCTCTTTTAGCACAACTTGTATGGCCATGATCAGACCCACTTAATATGCAACTGCAGTACACTGAATGGTTGACTGCCCTCTCACAGGCCAATTGAAAATGATGTACTACACTTATTTATATCTTCTCTTCTTGATGCTTTTCATTTTTAAAATTGGTAAGGGGCTACAAACAAATTGGACAGTGTGCAAATACTATCAGTTGTTTCTTGTTGGCTATGGCTAATAGGTTTTATTGTAACTTTAACAAAGTTTTTTGTTATTAGGTGTGTATGTACTACTTGGTCTTATCCGCACCTACACATATATTTAAACTTCACCCCCCCCCCTTAATGTGCACATACAAAATGTACAGTCCTCAACAAAACAAAACAAAGTTTAATCCAAAGCCAATATAAGATTCACATTGAAACTAACACATGTGAACTCAAAAATGACCACTAGCACATTCATTATGAAAATTATTCAAGTGAATAAAAAATAGGCATGGAGTGTAAAGCAGGAATTATGTTATATGCTTGGTATATTTTGCAGATGATAAACATACCAAAAATGGTGTACTGTTCAAATGTTTAGCAACTTTACATGCACATAACAAAATCTAAACATAAAGTCAACAGTATTTAATTCAACTTGCAACTATGGTATCATTGTACTTAAATTTTTTTGGAGAAAATGAAATGACTGGATACTAAGCAGAAAGTTGTAATAATCATCACTTGTATACAAGCCACAACCAACCACATTGTTAATAAATACTTGCATGGTTATCGCCACCACCAATGACAATAAGAACTGTTACCTATTAAGAATCTAAAGTATCACTGAAAAACTCCTAACACATTTTGACTTAGATTACCAAAAGTTACATTTTAATTAGGTATGGACAGTATCATTTACATGCAGAAATAACTGGAAGATTGGGTGAATAATGATGTTACTAACCAACTCATTGGTTTCAAGATAATTTTCTCATTTTTGTTATATAACTTGAACTTCCTTTCCATATATTGCCATTTATTATAATAGTTCCAAGATTTTTTTTAAAGTGTCACAGTAATTAAACAAAATGCAACTGAATCCATGAAACTGGTTCATTGAAATTGTCACATAAGATACTTCATACAAACATACAACAGTAATGCCAATGGTATTATGCTCTGCACTTCTTCCATTGCAACTTTAAAGTGCCATCAAACAGATTTTTCTGCTGATAACTGTTAAATAGTCTAATTTTGTCAAGCTGTATTCCAAAACATCGGAATTATCTATTGGAACTGGACTTGGATTGATTAATATTGGAGTTAAAATATTCAAGGGAGACTCCATTATACACAAGCATTCTGCCCCTTCAATCAATTAACTAATACAAAATCTGCCCCTCGCCACTTCTGTGCGTGTCGGTCATCTTGAGTTATTTGAATGAAGACTAGTCCTACACGTAAGACCTCGATGCTCATATTTATGTTTTGGGCATCTAAAACATAAATAAACATGTGATATGTCTTACACTGTAGGACTAGATGAAGACAAGTATGTGTTACAATGGCTTTTGACTGACAGAAACGAGTCTATGACAACAACATTTGTAGTGATTGAATAAATGGAATTTCACTAGTCTTTTAACACTTTTTGATTAGCTTGCTGAAAAAATAACAGAACTTACCTCTAAGGCTGTCAATTATTTCTCTAGGCTTTGCTTTCTCAACCAAATACCGACTACTTCCCCAGTCGAAAACATATTTCACTACCATAACTGTCACAAAACAGCTACATTTGGTTCTTTTCGCAGCGCGCATCGGATCTGACTGATGCAAACCAAGTCACACGAGACTAAAAATAATGTGGCCGCAGAATTTATACTTTAATTTTATACGGAGATTTATTACAAAATCTGCTAGTTTTCTTTATGATTGAGAAAATAAAGACATAGATTTTCACTTTGTCTGTGATTAGTAAAACAACAAATTCAGGTCACATGGTAGGTTTTCCCCAACCTATTTATAGCTGACAAATGACAACGTTTTATAGTAGGTTTTCCGTTCGAAGGAAATAGGCCTACTCTTGATGGGAACAAATACGGCATGCATAACATAAAACATGAATTTAATGACTGGATATCTAAAGTGGAAGTTTTTGATTACGTTTAGCTTGCACTTTTAGACAGACCTACCGAACCAGTTATTTCAACCACCTATAGAAGCGATTTTATTGAATAAACAACCTGCAACAGAAGCAATTTTGAATCCAAACCACCCTGGCATATATGTTAAAAAGTGCCATCCCTGGGTCCCATGTATGTTTAAATGGAACAGCCCGAAGATTTTCCATCATGCCATGCAATGATTTACTGTGTGTTTGTACAAAGTTTGTACCTGCAACAACAAAAATGAGTACTTTGTGAGCTAGAACAAATAATAGAACTGCCTTACATTTCAGATATGGAAATTAATCTTTGATAAAGAAATCTGACTAGGTGCCACTCAGTTTTCTCTTAAGTAATTTCCCCTTACTTCCTTGAAAACAATGACAAACATGCTGTGATGCATTGCTAATTCAGCCATGCATTATTTTCAGATAGGGTCAATTAGTTTAGAAAATGGAAAAAATTTAATTTACTGTGACTGATTAGGTCAACCAAATCCAATCGCTTTTTTAAGTCATGTATATTTTTATATGATCAGGCTGTGAAAGACATGAATTTATGAAAAAGGGGTGGGGAAAGGGTGTTTTGCTGAAGAGTGAGTTTAATCTTGTAACCTTTGATTCTGGAGAAAGTTTGGTATATAATTAAAAAGAAAATTTATTTTCCTACATTAATAAAAGATATATTTCATCTTTTGGTACCAAAAACTATATATACTCATGGCTTCACCACTCATTAAAATATCAAGTTTTTGATACCACACGATGAAATATATCCAGTATATATCCAGTATTAACATAGGAAAAGAAGATATCCTAAAATGTATTTGTCAGATTTATTCTTACAAACAACAGTAATTGATTACTGGTATGTTCAGATAAAAATATGTAAGACATCTGTCTTTCAAAATTGCTTTCTGTCAAATTTGGTCAAATTCAGTTTAAGGTGTTTTGAGAAAAAGTCACTTAAAGGTTTCCCTTTTTTTAGAATGGCAACCATATTTAACAGCAGACTGGCATTTCTATTTCTAGTTATGGTGACTACGTTTGATGGGTGAATTAACATTAACTATACAAACTTGAAAGCACTCTATGCCAAAATACTTGTTGTCAAATTGTCAAATTCCGTTGAGCAGTTTTTAAAAAGTTATTTAAAGGTTTGTCTATTTTTTAGTAACAGTGATAATACTTGATGAAGGATTGGCATCTTTTATATGAATCTGAAAAGTCTTCATGCCTGGATGCTTTCTATCAAGTTAATCAAGTTCTACTGTCGGTTTTGGAGAAGAACTCATGTAAAGGTTTACTGATTTTAGTAATGGTGCTCATATCTGATTGCAGATTAGTATTATTTGTATAAATTTGAAAGGTCTTCATGCCAGAATCTTTCTGTCAAGTTCTGACAATCCTACTTGACAGTCTTGAGAAGGAATCATTTAAAGGTTTTCTATTTTTAGTAACAGTGACCATAAACTTGAAATACCAGAATACTATCTTGAGAAGAAGTAATTTAATGGTTACTTTTAGTAATGGTGGCCATATTTGATAGTGGAGCAATATTATTTGCAAAGCCTTTATAGTTCTTCATGCCAGGATGCTTTCTGTCAAGTTTATCAAATTCTATCCATTAGTTTTGAAGAAGCCATTTAATTGTTTTCATAATTTTAATAATACAGTAAAACCTGTCTTGAAAGATCACCTCTTTTGCCAAAAAATTATGGTCTCTCAAGACAGGTGGTCTCCCATAACAGGTCACAATCCTATATAATCAATAAATTTGTGCATTAAGAGTGTGGTCTCTCCAGACAGGTGGTCTCACATAGCAGTGGTCTTTCAAGACAGGTTTTACGGTAGTAGCTTTTCTACTTTTTGTAACAGCAGTCATATTTGAAGAGAGATCAGCAAGATTTGTGCAAGATTAAAACATCTTGCCAGGATGCATTCTGTCAAATTTGATGATTCAGCTGGTTTTGTGAGGATGCCATTGAAAGCCTTTCATGTCAGGATGCTCTGTGCCAAATCTGGTCATAAATGATCAGATCGCTTTTTCGAGAAATTCAGAAAAGCAATAGCAAATGTTAACAAATGCAAGATGAACACAATGCATAACAGACATCAATACCAAAAGTACTAATGTCCTTATGGACAGGTGTGCTAACAATAGGTATCATTAAAAATCTGTATTCAATAAATCTGTTCTTGTTGGAGATAAAAAAGCATTTGTATAATGAAAGTAATAAAAATTTCTCTTGTGCTTCTTTAATCTTGTGATCATTAACTCAAAATGAATTTCTTACAATAACTCGTCCTTCTTGCAAAACACGAAGGACAACTCCTTGAGCCCCAGGTGCTCCATCCTGATCTCCATATCTCCAGTCTTGACCTGAAACATACAGATAGAAAACAAGACAGCCATGTGGGTCTGATATTGTTCACTTGGCTGAATGTGCAGGTGTCAAATATAATCAAACACATCCAAGATCTCAATGATATAAGATTATATTCCAAGTCCAGCCTCCAGCATGGCAAGTTTGGTCACTTAGATCACCTCTTTAATATTACTGTATATCTTTCATCACCAATCTCTCCCAAGTTTTCAATGACACAAGTATACAAATTTTGATAAAATCTGAACATGACACTACAAATGACAGCAAGCCAAGCCATTCACATGCAAGATCAACTCATTCATTTGTAGATGTCACTCATAATCCATGTCGTCAAAGATTTTTATAGTATAAGCCCCAGTACCAAGTTTGATCAAAATCTATTCAGAAATGAGTGTTCACAAGTACAACCAATCACAAATGTAAAAATTGTTAAAGTGTAATAAAATCTAATTACATCATTTAAATATTACTACAAATCTGCCTATTAAAATGCATTTGTCTTCTTCAATCAAACTTATAATGCTTTTGTCCAAATAAAGTATAACAGTTAACAAATGTGTAGAACCAAAAATAGATGTGAAGTAACAGTCACCAGAACCTACTCAGGTTTTGGGACCCACTCAATCTATCTAAATAATCAATCTCATCTGGTTTGGCTAGATGGTTATTTTTAGATATCATGCTTATGGGTTAAGCATACAAAAGATTTTGGTCAAATAAGTCTAGGTCCAGAAAGTTGTAAAAAATGTTTAAAAAGAAATTGAAAATTTGTTACAATGACCTAAAAATTCAATCAGTTCATCTATTTATCAATATAAATTTGCCCACAAAATAAATTTTTGTCTACCTCAGTAGTTTTTCCTTCATCAAGCTGTAAACAAGCTTATTTTGCCAAAAAAATCTCCAGAAAAAAAACAACCGTGTTACAAAATTAAAAATAAAGTCACAGAAGACCTAAAAAAATTCTTGGACCCACTCAAGATATCTAAACATTCAAACTGACCTAGGTTGACTCAGTAGTTGAGAAATTATGCTCACAAGAAATATATATAACACAATTCAGAAATCAATCACTTGAATACTCACTATAAATGAAATAAATTACTCAGTCCAGTACAAAGCTATCTTCTGATTGAACTTTTAAAAATTGAAACAACTAAAAAATCAAATAAAAAAAATCTGGGCCTGCAAGACTTATAGGTTGCAAAGTTCTTTGTATTACGTGTCAACTTTAATGTAATTCTTACCATTTGAAAAAGTAAAAAAAAAATTAACTTATACAGAATAGCCTCAAATCTCAAAATAATAAATTATTCAAAACATCCATTCATCTAACCAACAGTCTCTCTCCCAAAAATTTCCAATATACAGTGAGCCCTCACTATAATACTATTCAATGGATCCATAAAAAGTATACTGTGTTACATGTGAGGTTGCTTTATACTATAGTATGTTATGTTATGCAAAATACTATTCGAGGTAGCCATAAAAGTATACTGCCTTACATGTGAGATTGCATTATACTGTAGTATGTTATATTATACAAAATACTATGCAATGAAACCATAAAAGTATACTGTGTTACATATGAGGTTGCATTATGCTGTGGTATGTTATACAAAATTCTATTCAAGGGAGCCATAAAAGTATACTGAACATGTGAGATTGTTTTATACTGTGGTATCTTTTACATAATACTATTTGAGAGAGCCATTAAATACCATAATGACTGTAAATCTTGCGACACTATAAGTCTTTGGACAAACTTAATTATTTTTAAGAGTAATATTTTGAATGACCTATAGATGCTGGGACACAAAATTGTATCAATTTTGTCATGTACTATAAGGCTTGGGACACCGTCAACATTTTTTCCACAAAATTCATCGAAATATTTTACAGATCATAATAACATTTTAAAAGGAGAAAAAATGACTTTATGGCTGTTAAGGGACATTCATAATGAATTATTACATGGAAATGTTATGAATTAATACAGTTTGTTTGAAAAGTCATTAAATCTAATTTTCCTCCGTTTTCTTTTCCTTTCGACCTTATTCAAAGATGTATAAATTATTGGACAATTAAAAGAATTGACCATTAGCAGGATGTTGTACCTATTTAACTGTAACTGCTCCAGTTTACTATTGCTATTTTAAACATTACTGTATTAAACTGAAAATCACCAGTAACTACTTTTTTTGCTGTGAAAATGTAATAGCCTTACACATTAAAAATGGTACCAGTATGACAACAACGAAAAAAGTGTTTGGGTCAATGCATCCTTTTAGTAAGCTTGTTTACATCACGACATCAATGCATGTACATTGAAGATTTTAACTGTGTTGAATGAAGTATATCCATTGGTTTCAAATAATATGATCAAGAAGTTTCAGACATAATGCTTTGAAAATATCTGTAATACTATACAAATTCAGGCAAAGTTTGCTTTGAAGTAAGTTATCTTAAATAAGTAGCTGTTTACTTGGTGACAGTAATCATGCTAATATTATGGAGTAGAAGGCAGAGTAAGAAGAGATGGAAATAAAGACCGCATCATGGTCAAAAACAAAAGCATGAATACTGAGTTAGAACAATTTTAATATGGTTGGTCAATCGAATATCAATTCTGGGGGCCACTTAATTCAGTACCCCTGTTATGCATGGCATCTCATCCTGCACAACTCACTTAAGATTTTACCACAGTTAATTGGTGTGGATTAATGCTGTAGAACAAACAGGTACCAGCATTGCTACCAGACAAAAATCCCTTTTTACCCAAGCCAGTTTCATGGTTTAAGCAATGACATGGCCTGAACTGCTGTTCGAAAACAAAACACAAACCTGCCAATTACACACAAAAGAAACACCGAAACAGATGACCGAAATCAAAAGTGGAATGAATACCCTGTGGAAAATTATGATTTGTGTTAAGGTGAAACACACAACTAAAACAGATTGGTGATGATTAGTTATGTGAATATTGCTGGTTATATACCTTATATAATGAAAGATGTTTGTCTTTTCATATAATTTATGTCACTTTGTTGGATCATTTACATCTCTCTAAAAAAAACAATAACTTTTAAGCACATGGACCAAAGTAAATAAAATATCAATAGATGTCTAGCTAAAATGTGATTTGGAAGAATGAGATTTGGTAAAAATGATGACTGAGGCAAAATCTGCATCAAATATGTTTGGGAATAAACAAGGATATAAGTGATGCACTGTGTAGGTACTGTACCATAGTACAGATCTCCTTGTAAACTCTAAGTGACCCATGAACTATTAAGTCTTTATTTACCTTTAGTTTATTTCATGTTGGAAAAATCTGAAACTATTTATATGCAAAATAATAATATGAAATCAATCACATTAGTTTGTAACACTTTACTTACATGGTAATGAACAAGAGCTCGTTACTGCTGTGTAACATAAGGTGATCTTGCCAATTTTGTCTGGACATTTTTTGGTGTCTATAAGTGTTAACACCGAAAATGAAATAGTTTTTACATGCATATAAGTCATGGGACACAAAAAAATTGTTATTATTTGTGTTGCAAGAGTTATAGTCATTACAGTATACTGTTTTACACGTGAGATTGCATTAAACTGTGGCATACTATACAAAATTCTATTCAAGGGAGCCATACAAGTATACTGTGTTACACGTGAGATTGCATTAAATTGTGGCATACTATACAAAATTCTATTCAAGGGGGCCATACAAGTATACTGCATTACATGTGAGATTGCCTTGACTGTGGTATGTTATACAAAATTCTATTCAAGGGAGCCATAAAAGTATACTTTGTTACATGTGAGATTGCCTTGACTGTTATACAAAAATCTATTTGAGGGAACCATAAAAGTTTACATGCGAGATTGCCTTGACTGTGGTATGTTATACAAAAATCTTTTCAAGGGAGCTATAAAAGTATACTGCATTACATGTGAGATTGCCTTGACTGTGGTATGTTATACAAAAATCTATTTGAGGGAACCATAAAAGTATACTGTGTTACATGCGAGATTGCCTTGACTGTGGTATGTTATACAAAAATCTATTTGAGGGAACCATAAAAGTATACTGTGTTACATGCAAGACTGCCTTGACTGTGGTATGTTATACAAAAATCTTTTCAAGGGAGCCATAAAAGTATACTGTGTCACGTGAGATTGCCTTGACTGTGGTATGTTATACAAAAATCTATCTGAGGGAGCCATAAAAGTATACTGTGTTACATGTGAGATTGCCTGTATGTTATACAATGTATTATTATGATGTAATGACTAAAACTGCCTTACAATATGGGACAGTTTAATTCTGCAGTGTCTCACAGTGGGGGACCCACTGACTAAATTATCCAAACTCCCAATTATCCAAATAACTTTTATCTTTCCAAACAAGTTGACTAATGGAGGTTCTACTGTACTTACCTCTTTTAACTAAGCAGCCAACTTGAATTAACTCATTTTCCTTTAGCACTCTAGGTTCATCAACCACTAAGACATCATACTCTCCACCCTCACCACAGCGATAATTGCCAATTGCATTATTATTATCCCAAGTAACATAAACACCTGGAAGGAAATGGAAAGCTTGTAAGATTTCTTTCATATTATGCAGTAATAAAAACTTTCATGCTAACAAAAACTGTAAAAAAAAAAGAGGAACATTTGAAAATAGCTGGCTTTCTGTCAACTTAAAAAATTATATTATTATATTGCATCATCAAAGACTTCTGGTTGCATCTTGATTGGTCATGTCCACCATCCTTCTGTATGTGTGTAACTTCCTTAAGTCCTCAACTATTTAATGCACACAACTAAAAATTTGGTCTTATGCCCATGACCTGTGCTGGAAGCATCTATCCAATCTACCAATTAATTCATATGAATGTACCTTAATTTGGTCTTATGCCCATGACCTGTGCTGGAAGCATCTATCCAATCTATCAATTAATTCATATGAATGTACCTTAATTTGGTCTTATGCCCATGACCTGTGCTGGAAGCATCTATTCAATCTACCAATTAATTCATGTACCTTAACCTCCATCTGTCCAAATCTACCAATTCACTCCTACGGATGTACTTTAACCTCCATTTATGACAGAGTCCAGGGAATTACCAAAATCATATCACTATAAACCAAGAAAAATATCACATAAAATGCCAGAAGGGATCCTGCACATCATCACAAGCAATGAGTGAAAATGCAATGAGTGAAAATCCACCATGCTCTCTTTTCACCCATGGCTGTCAGCAATTTGATTTCATTGTTTCTCATGATTACTTAAACCTACTTAACAAATCACTGTGGACCAGAATCAGATTTTCTTGAAAGGTTGACCCAACATGTCTTTTCATGCTAAATGAGTGAACCAATCAGATTTTCTCTTCCAAATGCAGTCACTTATTGACTGACAAGAGGTCACTTCCATTTAGATATAAAAACTTATTTTCTTGGCTCATGACACCACATTCAGCACCGAAAAGTTAACAATTCACTTTCACCTAATACACCACCTTGACCTAAGCAGCCCAAGTCCTATACTTCAATAACTTTATTTCCAACACCTTCCCCCTCAGAAATCAATCACCTCTGTCTCCTGTGATTATCTGGTTTTACAGTAAGTCTCGTGTGAAATCTTAAATATATATATGTAATTGTAAATGTTAAAAAAAATTTGCAAAAAATTGTGTAATGGCCCTAAATTCTAATCAGGTCTTCAACTGACTGGTACAAATATATGAGCCAAATCTGATATATCTATGCTGAATACTTTTTCATATTTGTCAACCCTCATGCTTGGAGAAAGAAACTCTCAAGTTTGTGTGTTGTTACGTGTCTAGGCTCGTACAAAGTAACCAAGAAAAGAGTGAAGCCAACAAGCTTTGTAAATTTTAACAGAATAGTTTATTTCCCTAGAAAACAAAGTAAAAATATGAAAAAGGACTTACGGTTTGTGAATCTAATCCAAAAATTAATCCTAGAATTTAAAAATATAAGTCCTATCACTAAAATTCTAATAGAATCAAAGTTCAAATCCCGATGAAGTTCCAAGATGGAAGGCGATGACATCTTCTATAACCTGTTCTGTGTTGTAGTGTCAACAGTTCCTTGTTGAATCACTAGAAATAATATTCTGGCTTTAGAATTCCGAATAATTTTCAGTAAATGTCTTTGTCCAAGAATTTTGATGAGCACTAGATGAAGTCTCCAGGGAAAATAAATTATTTTAAATAAAAACTCAATTCAAACTATTATATTATATTTTCTGTTTTCTGTTTCTACTTTCGTGGTGTTTGTTTTTAATTTTGTAATCATATCATTATATATGTTTTTTAAGTGTTGTCAAATGTTGTAAAGCGCTTAGAGCTTCTAAAGATTAGGCGCTATACAAAGTCCTCATTATTATTATAAACTGGCAACACAATATAACACCTTTGAGTCTGAAGGTATGATTTATGACTGACTAAAAAAAAACACTGTGAAACATCACTTTAACTCCAACTACAACGCAGAAGGGACCATGTGATAGGGTCACGTGATCACTCTCTTTGGAGAAACGTAGTAACATCATATGTCAATTATCACGTCCGCCATGGACGAATTCGATTCTACTGAATGAATCTTACTATAAGACTGAATAATAAAAAAAATACATAAAAAGTTGTTTACCATAGAGCCAAACTGACTCCGAATCTAGGTCACCAAAAGATACAATGTTTTTACGAATTGCGTATTTATCAGGCTTAACGAACTGAACTGAATTTTCTGGAAAAATGTCAAATCCAGTGAATAAAGTTATCATTATAATAACATGTAATGAAATAAAAATAAAATAAAAAAGAAATTTAAAACTAACACACAAGTATATTAAATTACATATATGTAACAGTGTCTTTCCATCTCATATTATCTCCCAATTTTTGCAGAGAACTCCTGATTATTACATTATGTCTGTCGTTTTTCATTTCTCCTTAAAAAAGTCATACAGAAATAGATATACTGTATGCAATCCACAGAAGCCATTTTCAATTTTATCATCTGTGAATATTTTTGTGATGAAATAATCATTATCACACAACAATTTTTTTCTACAGTAGATGGAATGTCAAGTTTAAACATTTTTCACATAAATTTATGCAATTTATTTTACCCCCACAATAACAATAAAATAAAAGTATAAAGCACAACTATAAATAAACCACAGCAATAAAATTGTCATGCAATTTTCTCTACAAGCAAAATAGCATCTCCATTTCAAACAAAGAATTATACATGAGTAAACACCTGGTATTACTATTTCATGCATATAAATGTTAATTACCATCATTATATTAAAAGAATGAATAAAAAAGCTACCACACAGCATATGTTCTTTTATGTTTACAATGTTTTACTTTATATCCGTATTTTAATTTAGATGTATGGACTATGTAGTCTGAAATAAAGAATTCTTATCTTATCTTATATACGCCTCCTCCCCACCAATATGTTATTTAGTAAACAGCCTTAAATATCTTACAAGTTGACCCCAAGGGAATAAGGTGGGATAAAAAACATGGGGAAAATAGTTACTACATGTATGGTAGCTTGAGAATGCAGCTGAGCTGTTGAATTCACACACACTTTAGGTACCATTAGTTACAACAAACTAGGGCACTGTTTATTTGCCAATCAATTGCTGGTACTTACATAAACACACTGTAGAACATGGTTTCTTTGAAGTATGTTGCATGGGCAGTCCTTTTCACAACATAATTGCAATGATAAGGATTAACTGTCAATTAGTCACACTGGCTTTGTTTGCTTGTTTACTTAAGTCTTACCTTTAGATATGGTGCAGTCTCGCCACAGCTGACCAGAATATGAAAAGGGGTTTTTAGGTCCCAATCTTCCTTTTTTTTAAAATTCATTTTCCTTCTTTAGTGTTTGAAAACTTGACAGGTATGCTTTTCGTGCAATCTTGCTAACAAGTTTCTCAGTCAGTACACATGGAAAAGCAAATATCTGGATGGAAAGACATGACCAAATCAAGCTGCCTGCATAGCGAGCAGTAGAGGCATAACAAGGAAACAATAGCTAAAAACTGATGTGTTTACAGGTAATATCTGATGAAGAAATTAAATTCCTACTTCTGCTGTTCAAAATGTGTCCTACAACAGTTCCAGGACCATTTCCATCCTGGTCCCCTTTGTTCCAGTCTGGACCCCTCCGGACCCTGGATCCAAGGGGTGGCAGGTTGACAAATGGAATCTCGATGTGATATTTCTCATAGCTTTTGTTAGATTCCTCATTTTCAAACAGTCCTTCCTTCACTGCCTCTTTAGCAATAGCATACACTTCCTCCTGTTATGATATACAAATTATAGAATCACTAATGCATTACATTTATCGAGCTACAAGTTTGGCACAAGTGGTATTCTGCATTATCAACATGTTTTATAACATTTTCATATTATATACTTTAAACAATGTCCCATTCATTGTGTATCAAAGTAACTATTTATTTTCCCACACTGAATGCAAACCAGGTCATATTGTAGCCCAATGTTTGCCCAGAATGTTGCCATCGATTTAACAAAGGACTACTCTTGTATACAGAAAACTTGGTCTCCAGAGATGCCTATCATAGGGTAATCACAACTGCAATATTTTAGATCTTATAATACATTTGAATGTGAAGCTGATGCTAGCAGTAGTGCCTGACACACAAAAGGTAGACTAACCATCTCAGTTTCAATATTGCTGACAAGAAAATGAAATGACAAAAATCAGAAAAGCTTAACAGGACAGATACTCGCCTATAAATCAAGTCCAACTACAAAATATACAGATCAGATCTGCCATTGCAAAGTGCACCAGCAGATCAGAGTCTATGCGGTTTGTTAAGAACAATCTGTAGAACAAGCAACATAGACCCTGATCTGCTTGCATGGAAGCAGATCAGGCTCTATATTTTTGGACTTCACTTATAAGCGATATTTTGTATAATCTATAAAGTTGACTTTTGTATCCAAAACCACAGATACCCTACATGAAACTAAATGAATATGTTTACATAACAGTAATGTATGATTACTTACAAAAAAGTAGATACTTCACTGATAAAATGAGAAAATGAAGTAATATTTCTGCCACCATTCTGTATAGCCACTAGTAAGTAAGCATGATGGGAATTTCAAATTCATTCACATGAAGAAAAAAAATTAAATTTTTAAGTTATAACCTTATGTTTCAGTTTTATTTCAATGATGGTGTAATAAATAATGATATCACTTTTTGGTTTGTATTATACAATAAAAAGGTTATTAAATTTATAATGAAAAACATTTTTAAGGACTTATTGTTTTGATCATCTGATGAGCACAGGAGACCATATGAGCTGATGAGCACAGAGAGACCATATGGGCTGATGAGCACAGAGACCATATCGGCTGAAGAGCACAGAGAAACCATAAGGGCTGATAAGCACAGGAGGCCATATGGGCTAGTGAGCACAGAGACCATATAGTCTGATGAGCACAGAGATCATATGGGCTGATAAGCATAGAGACCATATGGGATGATGAGCACAGAGACCATATGGGCTGATAAGCATAGAGACCATATGGGATGATGAGCACAGAGACCATATGGGTTGATGAGCATAGAGACCATATGGGATGATGAGCACAGAGACCATATGGGCTGATGAGCACAGAGACCATATGGGCTGATGAGCATAGAGACCATATGGGCTGATGAGCACAGAGAAACCATATGGGCTGATGAGCATAGAGACCATATGAGCTGATGAGCATAGAGACCATATGGGCTGATGAGCATAGAGACCATATGGGCTGATGAGCATAGAGAGACCATACAATTTTCAGTACAGCTTCAGTAACTCACACATATCTTATAAATAGAAGTATGAGATTCACTTTGTCACACAACTCCAAAGACACTGCTGTGTGGAATTTCTATGTGTTTTTTCCAAGCGTTACATTTGATTTTCGTGATCTGATATAATGATAATATGATAAAATAAAATTGTATCATGATTTATCACATCAAATTTCTCAATATCTGAAACAGGACAATATAAGCTGCAGTTATAAATAGCAGAGAAATTCTACCCCCACTTTCCTCAATTCTTCACACCTTGACTATACTCCAACCTACTTTCATAAATCAAGATTCACAACTATTAATTTGTACATGTTTATACTGTCCCCTCCTAAACTAAAACTACAGTTAATGTGCCTCGAAATCAAAACAATATTGTGTATATGCACTGAAGGATGGGAAGGATTATAAGCAAGAAAATACATGTCACATATGTGATAACCCAATTTACCCGTTCTTCTTCTGAATTGCAAACAGTCTCCAGGAAACCTTCAATAAACATCCTTGTCATAAAATCGGATGACTTTATCTGGAAAGTAACACATAAATTTAGCCAAAATGCAATTGTGTTTATATTTCAAACAACCAAAAATATAATGTTATACTAACATATGAAACCTCTAGAGAGGCATTAGCATAAATGTTACTAACATAAGTAGCAAAAAAGAGTAATCTGGGCACAATAATATATATGATATGCCATAATTACAGGAAACTAGGACAAATGTACTGTTATTTTTGCTAGTAACCTAGATTTGCAGCTGGTTAAATATTCTTTTCTAAATTGGGCAAAATCCATGTGGATTAGTACCAAATACAAGACACAAAACATACTAACAAATTATTTATATAAAACACTTAAACTTATCTCAATGTCTGCCTTTTGCTCAATAATCACAAAATCAAGTCCACAAATTCTACTATAAGCATGATGATGTGCCCAATCTGAGTTGCTGTATTACATCACTCTTATATTCTTCTTTTTAAATTTATAAACTGCACTTCATTTGCCCTTTTTCTGATCCAACATGTTTTTAAGTTTAAAAGGATCCCTCTCAAACATTTTTCAGTCATATAATATCCATAAGTCACATTGATAAAGCCTGATTCATTTAACATCTGGTGCCATTTTTTTAAAGTACAGACTGGTCTGCTACCTAAATATTTTATCAAATTATAATGAATCTGTGAGACAAGTTCTCAAATTGAAGAAACCCATGTTTTCTTGGAAATGTATCAAATACAGCTGCTATAAATAGAAAATATGGAAAGTACATGCAAGTCTATGATGGACAAATGTACTCTTAAGCTATTTCCACATTGCAGTATATATTTTTAGAATATTCTCAAATTTATATGATGCATGGGATTAAAAAGATGATAATAAAATGACAAAAATGAATTTTTATTGCTTTATTTTAATTTTTTTAGTGTACCAAAAACATATAATCCATATACAGGTGAACATAAAATGTGCTTAAGAATAAAAAGCATCTTGCCAAAAAAGTAATGGTTGGCATGTAACATTGAAAATCCTGGTAATTTTAAACACTAATCAGATAATCATGATATAAAATAGAACAGATTCAACCCTAATTTACTGATGCATTATACAACGGCAGATCTAAGTCTACACACTCCCCAGTTAGGCACACAATATAAAGTATTTATTCTCCCACTTCAAGTATTACCCTCAATACTCACTTATAAGTCAAGTCCAACTGCAAACTGCACAGACCCAGACCTGCTGTCGCATAATACACCAGCAGATCTGGGTTTATGCAGCTTGTTAGCAATAATCAATAGAACAAACAATACAGATCGAGATCTACTGGCACATTATGTGATGGCAGATCAGATTCAATGTTTTTTTTTTTGCAGTTGGATTAGATTGATAAGCGAATATACATGAAATAAAACTTCATTACATTTATAGCTCTTCAGAACATACGGTGACTCCTGATGACACCTGTAAAACCTCCAAAACATACAGTGACTGCTGTTGACACCTGTAAAACCTCCAAAACAAACAGTGACTGCTGTTGACACCTGTAAAACCTCCAAAATATACAGTGACTGCTGTTGACACATGTAAACCTCCAAAAGACATATCTATTATTGAAAATAACACTTCTCTTTCTCTATGCATAATATAGGTAGATTTAAAGAGTTATTGTAAGAATCAGTTTGAGATTTTAAATTTAAAAAAATAAGTGTATAAAAAAATTGTTACAACACAACTCTCTCATTTTAGTTAGCCTAATTCCAAACCCCCTTATACTCTGGAGACACAAGGTCATCCAATTTTTTAAATACTGACAAGGCAAAATAAGGCTCCTATTTGTCTGAGATGAAAACACTGCAACAAGAATTGGTAGATGTTGGTTAATGCTACAGAAAAGAGCAAAAACCAATAAGTTTTATAAAATTCAAAAAATAATTTATTTCCCTAGAATACAAAGTGAAAATGTAAAAGGAACTTACAGTATTGTGAATTAAATACCAAATAGTCCTAAAGGTGACAATGACAAGTCCAAACATATGGAGTTCCAATACTGAATGTATTGATGTGCCTGTAGTCTCAAATGTGCTAATGTGTCAATGGCCTGGAATGTGGTGATGTGTTAGCAGTCTTTTGATGTATCACAATAATATAATCCAAAATGTCCTTGTCTGAATACACTACAATTCCAACTTAATGATTTAGTCCAAGAAATTACTGAACACTTTGTAATTCTGGTGAATAACAATGTGAATAAATAAATCAACCCAAATTAAAAACTGAACACAACAATAAGACTGATTCTGCTTCAGATGTTAAGACAAGAATTTATAATCCAAATGTAAACAACATTATATACCCCCAATTGATCTTGGTCACAATTACCATTTTCTGAAAATACTGTGTCAATTTAAAGGGAAATTTTCATGCTGGAACTTTCTATGTCAAAATCAAGACTGTATCTCTGACTCAAACTGAAGCAGAAATGTTTACAATTAATAATGATCTAAATATTTAATCTATACTCACAGAGAAATATTAGATATTGTTTACAAAATAAATGTCACTAGCCAGGTATACCATTAACTTGATTTTGGACAAAGGTCAAGTACAAAATTACAGATATACATAAACATATTATCATGGAGAAAAGAGAACAAACAATAAAAATTAATATACATAACAATGCACAGAATTTGAAATCGTTAGAATTAAAATGTGCCAATGTTACAACAAATCATACATTTTGTAGTATTTCTAAAATAAAAATATTTTTTCAAATAAATAACACTTTATATGCAACAAAAGCCAGCTCAAGTTAACTTTTCATTCATAAAAAATATGCATGTTTGGCCAAGAAGGACTGCCAGTTCATTTATACTAAATATTCATGTCTGGCCAAGGAAGACTGCCAGTTCATTCATAATAAAACATGGCCAATGGGGACTGCCAGCTGCTACTAGTGAGATTCAATTCATTCTATCTATGAGTGGCTGATTTAGCAGCAAAGAATGGGTGCTGCAGGGTTGTAGAAACATTTTACAGTTGGCCCTGACAAAATATTATTGATACCCCATTGAGCAAAGTTGCTCCACCAGTAAATGAAGGTGCCCAAAGGGAACTTGAATGGTCATCAAAAGGTGGAATGATAGCAGTAACTGTGCAGACTTCACTCAATGGATTTAGTTTCAATACACAATACAATATTGACATTCTGTCATTGCATGATTTTGTGGTAACTTAATGGAGACAACTGGAAGGTCAAAGGACATGGTTGGTATTAAGACTCTATGGTCTTAAAATAAGTAAAAGAACAGAGTAAGAAGCAACAAGCCTTGAAAAATTCAACAAATAACTTATTTCCTTGAATACGAAGTGAAAATGCAATAAAAAAAACTTACATCTTGCAAATTAAATCCCAAATAATCCAACAATTACAGATACAAGTCCTAATGACTAAAGTTCTGAATAAACTTTAGTGGCAATCTAAATTAAATCCACTGCTGGAAGAGTTGATATGCCTGTGGAGGCCTGTTTAGTGGTGATGTGCCAACAGTCTTTTGTTGGAGCACAATAATACAAACCTAGAATATATCCTTATTTGAAATTTGACAATAAATTTAAGTCTATTTCTGAGAATGTTATTTTTGAGCACTTTATATTCCACGGAAGAATCACTTGAATTAAATAATTTGAATAAATAAATTCCAGCCCAAATGAATTACTGGACACAATAATAATACTGATTCTGCTTAGATCTTACAGCATGAATAAATAACTTTTCTAGTAACAAGATTATACAGTCCTCTACCTGACCTCAGGTCACAGTTATCATTTTCTAAAGAAAACCATTACCTAATGGAAAATTTCATTCTGTAAATTCATGGTGTTTACAAATAAAATCTTAGTTATAATCAGAAGTCTATTACTAAAATTATAATATAAAATGTAGTAAACAAACAGGTAGACCTGGCAATTCATGGAGAATTTCCAAAGTTCTATACTCAGATTGAGATAAAATTGTTGTTTATGAAATCAATCTTCAATGATTCAGGTCAAGTAGAAAATGAACTTGATTCTGGACCAGGTCAAGTCCAAAATACAATGTTACATTATCAATAGCATAAAATGAAATGAAAAAAAAAATAACAAACAATGCAAATTAAATATACATAACAGAGCGGATGTGAAACTTTCCAACAGAATGCTAAGGATTACCCTTGAATAATGTTTCCTCAGCGGTAACAAAAGAAGCTCAACAAGAACTGGATTGGCCAATGAACCTGAGGATAACAGTATTTGAATTGTGCAAACTACACTCGATGGGTTCAGTCTGAATACACAATAGTGTTGACATCAGATTCTTGGGTGAATACAATGGAATACAATAGAATGGTTAGCTTTTCTTTGCTAGAGAAAGCAACATGTAGCAGCAACAACAATCCCAAGTCTGCTGAACACTAGATATTGTGGTGGGGATGAAGGCAGTCAAGATAAATTTAATGTAACATCAGTCTCTCTACCACAAAACAAAGAACTGTCAAACACTGACATTGCACATGATTGCTGAAACTGCTTTCATATGGTTGACAATAAATCTATTTATTTCAGCTCATGAATAATAATGCAAACTATTTTTAGCATTCAAACCTGCATCGAAAAGATAACATTTGGGTCATATATTGTTGTGTATAAATTACTTTTAAACAAAGTGTATAAGCATCAATTTATATACACAACAACAATCTATCATCATGTCAGTCCACAAATGCATAATTACAATTTGCCTGATTACCACTTATATCTTCACTCTAAGCTGTTGCATTTCTGGTACTTATTTTGTTATTATAAATATATACCACCAGAGCTGAAGTCAAAAGTGTTTTATCTACACCCCCACCCCCAATCAATGCCAACATCTTATTTCTTTCTTTTTTACATTTACTGATTTACAGGAATACAGAAACATGTTTCTATTGTAAATGCTTATAAGTTACTGACATTATTGATTGTATAATTTTCTTTAATGCCTCATTAGCAATATTCAATGTTTGCAATATTATGCCTCATTAATCACATCAGCCACATAACAGAAGTAAATATTGAGAAGAGAGCTTGAAATAAACTTATGCTTGTTGCTCAATCCTCTATATTTCTTGTTTGATTTTATGTGTGTACTTTCCTCAATTATTTTTGAAATAAATGCTGTTTAATTCCACAACAACCAAGCTAAAGTTAACTTTATAATCATAGTATCACATGCAAGTCATGCCCAGGGAGACTGTCTCCAGCTAAAATGCTGGTGAATGCCCACCAGTGGCATGACTGTAAGAAATGAACACTGATTAAAGAAGACTTGACAAGGTAAATTCACATTTAATTTTTTTAATCATTAAATTCAGTTTAAATGCAGTCATCATAAATGTAACATGCCCATTTCTATTAAAACATGAAAAGAATCAAACAACTATCATGGTGGGGTGCCCATGAGCACTTCCATGAGAACCTAATTAAGTTCTTACTCAGCTGCTTAACTGGCTCTGTTCTGACAACTGTTGAGAACTTAATGGTCTTCTGACATAATCACTTGAGCTAATTAGCAAATTAATTGTCTCCAGTCTTTTACAATACATAAGGTAACATCTAGGTGTAGCTCAGCCTCGTTTCTTGATAAAATCACAAATGAGAGAGAAATACTAAGTTTTTAACTTTGGCTAAACTAAGTAGTTCTTCAAACGTTGCTGTGATGCATCTGAAAATAACTTGTAAATATATACTTTTGTTTTTCCTCTATTTTTTCCATTAATTTTTTTAATGATCCAAATCTAATGTTCCAGTACAGTGCAAATGCCCAAGTTTGATTGTATTTATTAGTACAAATGACATGGAGTTGCAAGCAGTCATTGATATATGCTATCAACAAAAAAATATTTTGGTGACATTTAAATTCACTATCTTGAGGAATTTACCAGTGCAAAAATACTGACAGATTTGGGCCTGGAGGTTTAAGAGTGTAAATCTAACAATGAAGCATTAATTCCTTTGTGTTTGCTTACAAAGGATGCAGTGATCTGATACTGACAGGGAGGCAACACAAACTTTACTGAGTCACAAACTTGTGTGTAATGCCTGCCAACTTAATTTATATTAAAAGTCTGTCATCAATTTATCAGCTTTATTTGACTTCTTAAGATCTTTTATCTATTTATGTTAAAATCCATTATCCAAATATCTGTGTAGAAGATGATTAATAATTCCCCTGTATCGATGAAAGATGCTAGTGCTGGTGTGGTGTCCCCACCCCCCATCAACTCTTGGTGTTAACCAAAATCTTAGTCTTCCTTGCTACTTCATAGTTTACCATACAAATGTAGCAGCATATAAACTTAACTTTTGAAAATAAATTATATTTTTTTTTTTAGTTGAGGACCCAAGCAGTCCATGATCACTTAAAAATGAACAGGTTAGTGTGTATTTTCTTCCACAACTCCATGATGTGTATATCTAACCCCAAGTAAGAGAAATAACAAAGAAACATATGGGGAAAAATACCCTGACATCTTATGGCATACCAAAATAATCTAATGAATTTTAAAAATTTATTACATTTGCACAGGCTGAAGGTCACAGACTCCTCTTATCAGGTACACAAAGAAACAGGTATGTTGGTACAAGGATTTCAGTATGACACAATTAACAAGATCACATCAGTCTTCTGCATCAGTAACCTTGATTTAACCAATATTATGTCATATATTTCCCAGAGTTCATAATGCTTAGATAGGAAGTGACATCATATAGATGATGTCATAATGTAAAAAGATCGCATCATTTTCAACCATGCAGGAAGTGTTGATTTTATTGAAGTTAACATTCTTACAACTTTAACTTATGTATCAAAACCCTTTTTTTTAGCATATTCATAACTGCTCCAAACTGATGACCTAAACTCTAAATTATACAAATCCTAAGGCCTAACATCATTATCTATATTGTTTCCTTTGGCATTAAAATTTTTTTGTAACTCTATCAGTTTTAAAATATCTGGAGAACAAAACTCAGTTATGTACATGAAATACTTTTACAGCTGATACAATATTAATCACACGGAAACATGATTCATAATTTCAATAAGAGCCATTTTTCTTATCGAATTTGTTACAATTTTAAGATCACAAAAATAAAATAACTGCATGCAACTGAACTTACAATTTCTGAGAAAGATTTGTTCTCATCCAAGTCCTTTGGCTCTGGTAGGGAATGTAACATCTTCAGATGCCTCAACACACCACCTGCATGCAACTAAACAAAGTAAAAATTGTATAAATATAATTTCTTTGCAATTACTTCCAAAACTGATTAAGACTGTTATTCATGGTTTATGAATCATTATGGCCCTCTCTCTCTCTCTCTCTCTCTATATATATATATACATGTATATATATATATATATATATATATATATATATATATATATATATATATATATATATATATAGAAAGAGAGAGAGAGAGAATTACAAATATACACCAAACAGAATGTAAAGTGCTATCCCTGGATTCTACATGAGAAAGCTTGATAATACTAGCAGAATTTTTATAAATATGAACAAAATATTATCAATAAGGTTAGAGAATATTTAATTCATATTCTACAGAGATCTGAACCCAGATCTGTGGGTAAACAACATTCATTGCCTTGCCTGCAGGTATCAACACCTATACCATCTTGACCATGTACACATCACCAAAAAATGAAGCTACAAAGTAGGTTATATATGCATTCATGTGTAGAAGACATGCTTGCATGTCAACCTAGAAATTCATTCTCATCTAAGTAAACAGTCATTCTGGATTCCTAAGACAGAAATCATGGTATATAGAATAAATTATAGAGATTTATAAATATACTTCAAACAGAACTGAAAGTGTTATTCCTGGATTCTACAGGAGAATGTTTAATAATACTAACAGAATTTTTAATATGAATAAATATTTTTATAAATGCGAACAAATAATATTCTGCTGAGTATGAATTAAAACTTTTCTAACCTGTAAGGTAATATTATTTATTTGTATTTATAAACATTCTATTAGTATTATCCAGTATTATAATGCCCTGAATTTGTTTTACTGACACAAGCTACTATTTTGAGAGTGGTCTCCTCTTTTTCACTTTTTAAATTACATTAATTCTTTCCTCCAGTATCAGAATTGGTCTCTTTCTAGTTGGAGGTTCCATTATTATTAAGGTGTTATGTGTTAATGTTATCAATAATGATTGTAATGATGGTTTTTATCAGGCTTTGGGCATATATAAAATATATATACATTGACATGGCATATGTACCAATGAATGAAATAAAACAAACCAATTAACTAATTCAGAAACAATAATTTATTCAGAGACAAAGGTAAATGGCTTCAGTCACAGGTGACAAAGGCATTAACTCAATAAACAAAGAGCATAACTGGCCGCACCAGCCTGATCAGATGACAGCTTGATGTGTCGGATGTAATTACTGTAACATCCAAAACAAAAGCAGCAAACAACACAATCCTTAAATAATATCAGTCTAATCTGGGAAATGAGTCTCACTTGCTGGTTTAATAGACAAAGATCTCATTCACTCCCAGGCAATACAGATTAATTCCAAAGACAAACAAATCCCAAAACCACTACCTTGACATCGACACTACACTGGCAGTTTGTGACATGTACTTTAGCCGATTTACAGTCTGTAAGTAAATGCTTGAGCTGCTAAGTTTATAAACTGGTAGCCAGCCTTCTGTTCTTTTATTGGAATATTTTAAAAACAAAAAACATTCTTTATTTTTCAAGCAGTCATGGTTATAAAGGCCAGTGGAATCTGTCTCTGTTCTCGTGACAGGTTGTTCATAATGTTGGAACAATCTACAACATATGACACTACATGCATGATCTATAAAATTTCAGAAACTAGAAGCCTGCCATTTTTTTTTTTATAGAACAGTCTAAGCAGTCAAAGTTGCAATGGATTAAATAAAGGTTAGTGGTGTTTATCTGTTTTTGAGACATGGTTATTCACAGCAGTGTCAAAATGCATATTTTGCCAAGACATCATGGTTGCTGGTCACGACAGAGTGTTTATACAATAAAATTGATCTGAGCATTATGTTTGTGGTTGTAGGTGTTTGCTCATAGCAAAGGTCGCTCAATACTGGTTACGCTATACACACACACAAACACACAAAGTTAAACCCCTTAAAACCGAAATCGGAATCCCCTCAATACAGAATTATTTTTTAAGTCCCAAATTTTTCCTTCTAAAATATCATCGTTTTTTTCCCCAGAAATCAAAACTTCTCAACTCAGAAATGCTTAAAAACACTCCATAAAACCTTGAAACTTGGAAATATATTTAACTACTAAATTCCTGACACATGCTTGAACAGATTAATTACGGTTAACAGGTACAGTAGTGGTCTGATCTGTGAAACAAAGACCCTGGAGATGTCCCAAGGGCATGTGTGGTTAAAACAACACTGGACATGTACACTGACACAGATTAGGTCTGATAATAGGCTAATCTGAAGTCTTTGCGCCATACCTAAGAACCAGCTTTTATGCTTAATTACATGTATAAATGACTAAATTCTTGTAGGTAAGCCATTTATGAAAGACTATGTTTATATGCTGATTATCTAATTGTGATCAATGCTATTCATTTATATACATGATTAATAGAACATTGTTTACTTGTTTTTAAATTAAATATCAGGGTTTTTTTAACCAGGCAAGTGGCCCCGCTTTTGATGTTTTGCTGACTGAGACTGACAAAGCAGCATTCTAAATGTCTGAGTCACTCAAATGACATTTTCAATAGAGAAAAATCATTACATACATGTAATTAAGTAGCCATGAATGTTGTTTTTCTTCACCGATAACAGTGATGTTTTTCATGCAATGCTATGGGTGAGAAATTGAAACGACCTGTAATTGGCAGGGCTCAGAAACCATGCTGCTTTAAGGACATTAACGCTACAATCTTGCCAGTGACGTATGTAGCTCACAGAAAGTCATGAATGACTACAGAGATATTCATTATATCAATAAATACTGTAAACAAATTTAAGTCAGCAGGAGAGACAAATCATTATGTTATTTGACAATGCCACATCAAATGGACCTATCTATGTCTGAGTCACATTACTTTGAACTTGTGGTGTGTTTTTTGTGAAAGCAATCAGGTCGATGATGAAAGCAATAAATATAATGATGAAAACATATGTTCTGTGCCACTTAGTAGTGATGACATACCCCGAAATTTTAGAGCTTATATAAGAGATATATAAATGATTGCCAAGGATGGCTATTATTTGGCTGTGTCACAAGAAATGAACTCATTAACACAAGCCACATTAGTTAAAAATTACGTAAGAAACAACAGATAAGGCTCCATACCTTCTTCAAGCCATGCTCTTGAACTTTGCATATTATCGATTATACAAAGTATCTGAACATTGCTGAGTATCATTCATAATTCCAATAGACTTTTAGTAAAGTTACAAAAGTACCATATCTCATTTTTCAAATGAGGACAATATTTCTATGTGGAGCAACTGTATTTATTCATGTGACAGGATATGATTTGTAGTAGGAACATATATTGTTCAGTTAATTCTTCATTAAATGCATGTATTTCAAATAAAATATAAAAAATACTGGAATAGCTTTCTTAATTTTGTGCACTTTTACACACACGGACCCTATACTCTTGTAACTCCATTCTAATCTCTCTCTCTCTCTCTCTCTCTCTCTCTCTCTCTCATCCACCATGAATATTAAATGTATGTTGGCCAATATGCAGTGTACACAATGGCATGCATGCACATGAAAAAAAAAATTAATGTATAATGTGCTATCACATACAAGAGTCATTCATTTAACATTAACACAAATTTAATTCAACATCCATCAGCTGCCCAATGAATGTTCCATTAAACTGTCTTTACTTATCCAACAACTCCCAATAAATCACTTAAAAAAGGCTTAACAGTCAGTGATGGTGAACCACAAAATTCTAATAAGTGAAATAAAATGTAGATCTGCACAGTTTTTAATGTAGTTTCCATCCCTAGCTGCATGTCTCCCCCCCCAAAAAAAAACAACAACAGAATATACTTGTGAAAATAAAAGGCAGGGTTTGGAAACAGCTGCCCCTCCTACACTTTATATCTGATTTTTATCTTCTTAAGTCACTCATGAAACTTTCATTTACTTAAAATATTTGATTCCCTTGACGCTAAATTGTTGACCTAGGCAAGTCTGCACAAAGAGAAGACCATGTCAATTACAGAGAAACACTGGTCATAGGAAAGTGGACATTATTTTTCCATCATGACACCAGACTGGATATTACCTAACACTAATAAAAGGCATAAAGTTATTGCTTCACCAATAATACTAACTAGATTATAGAAGTACTTGCTTTAGAACTGCATTTACTTATAAAGTTATTCAGAACTTACAGTGTTTGCTAATTTCTTTGCAACTTTTCGCCCAGCAGTGTAAGGATATACAGTTCCATGTGAAATAGTGGCAAGTTTCTCCAGGAATGCCTGACAAGAAAAATCAGAAAATTATTAAAGTAAATACTATGGAAAATGAACAAAAATTTATTATTAAATAAAGCATCTATTTTACTTGATATTATGCAATTATGCAGTTGACAGTATGCAGTTCTAAAATGTTCACTTGCATTTTTTAATTTAACAATTTATAGTCAAATTTGATGAATTTTATTTTACTCTTAAATTAGAACAATTCTTTTTCTTTCAGATTTAATATGTTAAAAATCAAAGAAACTTCAAAGCCAATGAGAAGATAGAGATTAAATAAATCTGGCAATGTAGATCCTGTATCAAAACACTATGAAACTAAATATTTTAACACATCTACATTTTACATATATATTCTGACTGGTCCAGTATCTATTCTTTGGCCACAGTAAAGTCTACTTGACACAAGTAAACCATTGTGAGCTCAAGGCAATCTGTATGATATAGTGCAATAGCAAACTACTTTCTGACAAAATTTCAACAAACTTGACTAAAATATATTACAATGAAGACAAAACATGAATGTCTGAGGATCTGTGGTAATCTTATTGTCAGATGTCATTGCTGGTAAACTTCGATGTATTAGGTCTGTTGACATGTTTTAAATAAAATCTGTTTGTATCAACTCTGTGTACATGTTGATGGTAATCTTGCTTGCATCAATTCTGTTGACACATTTCTAGTTAGACGTGGAAGTATCAGTTCTTTTGACAGGTTGCTCCATTTGCAACATTCTCTTGGTAGATACCATTAAAACACGTGTTTTTCTTAGTACTTTCAAGACTGGACTAGTATAATTCACTTCTGTCTGGTTAGTCTCAGTATCTACTACTGAAACTTGAAAATATTCAAAACATGTCCGCTCTGATCATCCTTAGAATACAGAGAACTGTGCACTCTTCCCCATGCTCTGTAACCTTCACTGGCTATCTTTTCAATCCAGAACCAAACACAAATCTGTTTACTATGCTACACGACTCTATGGTCTTACACTAAGTAACAGAAAAGAGTGAACCCATCAAGTTTTCTAAACTTCAACAAATAATTTATTTCCCTCAAATACAATGTGAAAATTTAAAAGGAACTGTACAGTATTGTGAATTTAATCCCAAACAGTCCTAAAAGTTCTATTACAAGTCCAAATGAATTCTAGCAATGTTCCAGGTAAATTCCAATATTGAATCTGTTGATGTGCCTGTAGTCTTGAATGTGCTAATGGGTCAATGACCTCAAATTTGACAATGTGTTAACAGTCTTTTGATGTATTACAATAATGTAATCAAAATGACCTTGTCTGAATTCACTACAATTCCAACTTAATGATTTAGTCCAAGAAGTATGAATGAGCACTTTTTAATTCCAGTAAGTAATTTAAACAAATAAATCCACCCAAATTAAAAACTGAACACGACATTAAGACTAATTCCACTCCTGATGTTAAGGTAGAAATGAATCATTTTTCAAGTAAGCAACATTGATATAAAAAGTTAAGACACAATAACAGAGCCAGGATGTAGGTCAGTTTCCTTCCTAAAACATTCAAAGTTGTTAACAAGTTTAGGAATTTCCAAGTGAAAAACGTAATGTCCTAGACTCAAGTTCAAGTAAACATTATTTACCTCCATTAACTCTTTACCTTCTTCAAGTACTTACTACCCTGCCTACTAAGCCTGATAACCAGCCTGCCTTCTAGCTGCTGGTTGTAGGCTGAACCCCAAAGCATCATAATGGCTGCCTGAGTAACAGCTTCTTGAGTTAGTGCACATGCTGTCTACATTTTCTGTATCAATCTTCTTCCATGCAAATTATGTACTTTAATGAAAACTAAAATTTTAAACACTTACCAAAGTTTTGTGCCACTCATTTCCACCAACAAATACATATAATCCTCAGGAATCAATGTTTATATTCATATATTCATAATAAAATATATACCTCAAGATAGCTATTGTGTTTATAATGTATATTAGACTACTTTTCTCACCACTATTTTGCACAACTGGAATATTCCTTCGGGAAAAAACTGTAAAAAGAAATCTATCCCCCTTGAATTTCATCTAAAATAAATGTTGGCCCTGAATCTACTGTAAAGTTGTCCACATGCAATGGTCCCACGTGTTCCGACCAGAAAAGATTGTCATGCGTTTCATCCTCTGATTCAGATAAAACTGAAATGTCAGGCGTCGAAACAGGACTCCTGATCCTTCGTCTTAAATCGGATCATTAAAGGTAATGTCATTTGCATTGTCAACAATTTCAAATCCTTCAAAACTTTCATTGGAATCGTCGTTGGAATACATGAATGTTGCCATTTTGTTTCACTCTGACAACTGACCTCATTTTCAAAGGAAATTCTGGCTTATATGCTGTAAAACTACTAACAGAACACTTTCATTATTTCCTGTAGGGACTATTATCATTGGCTAAAAGTTGTTAAAAAGACCAGATGTTTGCGATTTCATCCAATGCAAAGCTTTAATACGAAATGTTCATATGCATCTCTGGGGTTTCCCAACCCTTGGTCGGAAACATATGTACGAGCCAGCAAGGACAGAGAGATTATTATTAGCAGCTTGTATATGGGTCTCTGGGGTTACAAGGCTATATAGTATTGTATATATGTGTTGCAGATGGTAAAGAGTTAATAATGATCTGAATATTTAATCTATAATCACAGAGAATATTAGTTGTGTATTACTGTTGTTCACAAAATAAATGTCACTAGTCTGATATACTATTAACTTGATTTTCGACAAAGGTCAAGTACTAAATACAGATAAATACAAAACATATAATCCTGGAGAAAAACCAACAAACAATACAAATTAAATATAGATAACAGTGTCTCCAGCCCAATATACCTATCTGACCTCACCCATGTGTACACCCATCTAGAAACTTATGCTCCTCTTCTGATACTCATATTCTCATTATTTCCACTGTTAAAACAAATTCATATGGATTTTTTTTGTGTACCAGGGAAGAAATATGGAATGAATTGCCCATCAATCTTAGATAACAAAGACACTGTAATCTCATTCAAGAGTGCTCATAAAACACACCTATTCTGGAGTACAAGAAAAGACTTAATAATGTTTTTACTTCCTTAATTATTGTCAGCATGTTTCTGTATTGTAATTTAATGGTGTTTGTTTTGTAATCTTTTCATCTGTGTATTTATTTATGTGTTATCTAATATTGTAAAGCTCTTAGACCTTCTAAATTAAGTCCACATTATCATTATTATTATTATTATTATTATTATTATCTCTGTTGACATGTTATTGATGTGCTTCATTCTATCAGTTCTGTTGACATGCTGCTAGTAAACTTCACTATATCAGTTTTATTGACATGTTCCTGGTTAATTCTGCTGTATCAGTTCTATTGACATGTTGCTGGTAAACTTCAATGTATCAGTTCTACTGATATATTGCTGGTAAACTTCACTGGATCAGTTCTACAGACATGCTGCTGGTAAACTTTGCTGCAAAAGATCTACTGACATGCTGCTGGCAAACTTCAATGTATCAGTTCTACTGACATGATGTAGGTAAACTTTGCTCTATTAGTTCTAATGATATGCTGCTGGTAAACTTCATTGTATCAGTTTTGTTGACATGCTGCTAGTAAACTTCAATGTATCAGTTCTATTGACATGTTGCTGATAAACTTCATTGAATCAGTTCTATTGACATGCTGTTGGTAAACTTCAATGTATCAGTTTTATCGACATGCTTCTGGTAAATTTCAATGTATCAGTTTTATTGATATGTTGCTGGTGTTATGTATATTTTATAACTCCTGGTACATGATTTTATCTAATATTTATAATACTGATTCATGGCTGTACGGATTATTTTTAGTTAGATTTTGCCTACATGACTAGGGTCTGTTTAAGGAATATTAAGAACATTGTTACGTATATGTAATTACATTGCTTGTGTGTTAGTTTCAAAATTCTTTTTTATTTTTTTTTTGTTTCATTACATTTTATTGTAATGATTATTTTCACAGGACTCGATATTTTTTTTCTCAGTAAATTCTGTTTATCTAAAACGTAAAAGGTGTTACATTAGCACTATTTTTAGCACACTCTGGTACACCATTTTGTAAACACTACGCGAAAACAATTGGCTATTGCCAAGGTCATTTCATCCTACGTGTTAGTCTGAATAAACAATGTTTTATTTTCATATATTTTCAGTGTGAGAATCTGGTACTTAGATAGGGCAATTCTTGCATATGTGACAAATGGCATTTTATACTATTGCGATGTTCAAATTAGTAAATCACGCAGCCTATCACGTGTAGTACCATGTGACCTAAAATCGAGGCTTAAAACAGTTATCTTCTACTAGATCAGGTCAGAGTCGTTCTTAACACCTTGAGGAAATAAGGTGTTTCTAATTGTTGTTGTCAGTTTGATTTTCATTGTTTTTGGAATTTAATAATTTATTCTCTAGGAAACTAAACAAGTGTACCTTTTTTATAAAAAGTTCTGGGAGAAAGAAATTCAGTGGAAATTTATTCTGGCGTTATACGGAAACATAAACTGTGATTCAATTGAGGAATTGTTGCCATCTGTACAACGACCACATCTGACGTCATCGTCTTCCATACTGGAACGTCATCGAGATTCGAACCTGGATATTATTAGAATTGTTTAGTGATAGGACTTGTATTTTCAATCTTAGGATTAAATTTTGGATTATATTCACAAACCGTAAGTCCTATTTCCAATTTTTACATTGTTTTCTAGGGAAATAAATTATTTTGTTAAAATATACAAAGCCTGTTGACTTCACTCTTTTCTCTTGTTATTATTGTACCAGCCTACACGTAACAGCGTATAATTACATAGGATCTATAAATAGATGCTTATGTATGTGATTACAATTAATAATAATAATCTTAATAATATTTAATGATGATTTTGTGTTAATTTCTCATGGGCTGATGGGGTTTAGATGGTTCTAGAAGAATTCAGTAACTTCCCATTGGTTGGGCTAGGTCACATGAATAGGCAAGGTTGAGATAAATTGAGTAGTAAGATCCATCACATGTGGCATATTGTGAAATACAGTAGTAATAGAAGGTGTATATAAGAAGAGAAGTAAGTAATCAGATTCATTCCTATTTTGGAGTCATCCTCATTTCTTGTGTTCATGTTGTAAGGTTCCAGACATGTTTTATGTTGTACTTAGGTATTACTGAAGAGGAAAAACACTGGTTTGGACTGTTCAGTGGAAACAGGAAGTGCTCATTTTTTTTTACTATAGTATTATTCTGGAACTATTGTGAATTATTCAATGGAGTTATAGACAATGCCATTTTGACAACATCACGATTCTTGACAGATCAGTACATTTTTGGTTTTGAAATTTATATAGAACTTTTCATTCTTTTGGACTGTCATAGACTTTTATCAGGATTAGTTTGGACTGGCTTCATAATACTGTAAGTTCCTCTCACATTTTCATTTATAACTTTAATAATTAAATTATTTGTTAAGTTTTACAAAACTTGTTGGTTTTGCTTCTTCCTGTTACTTAGTTTGTGACCACAGTCGTAACACTGGTAAACTTTGATGTATCAGTTCCACCGACATGTTGCTTGTAAACTTTGTTGTATCAGTTCTATTGACATGGTGGTAAACTTTGCTGTATCAGTTCTATTGACACGGTGGTAAACTTTGTTGTATCAGTTCTATTGACACGGTGGTAAACTTTGTTGTATCAGTTCTATTGACATGGTGGTAAACTTTGCTGTATCAGTTCTATTGACATGGTGGTAAACTTTGCTGTATCAGTTCTATTGACATGGTGGTAAACTTTGCTGTATCAGTTCTATTGACATGGTGGTAAACTTTGTTGTATCAGTTCTATTGACATGGTGGTAAACTTTGTTGTATCAGTTCTATTGACATGGTGGTAAACTTTGCTGTATCAGTTCTACTAACATACTACTGGTAAGCTACATATTCAGCAATGAAAAACATCAATGGATAATAACGTTTAGATATCCTACAATACAAGGCTTTTAATCCCCAATTTTACCTGATTTGCATTTCCCACTGGCACACAATGAAGCCGAACCTCCTTTTCTGCTATGTTCTTTACAGCCTCCAGTATGTCACTCTCCTCCTGATTGGTACAAATAAAACCATTAAAAAATGAAAATGAAGGGAAGTATTGAAAATATTCCAAAATGAAATGAAAAATATGATTTAAGTTCATTTTTTAAAATTAATCTTTTTCTTTATTCTCTCAAAAAGCCTTTTATCATTCAATCACTATTCTTATTTGCTTTTGAAAATGTTTCAATACCAAAAGCTTTTCAATGTACATAAGACCCAATTGGGCCAGGTATCACTCACCAAGCTTATATAACCTAACAGTTTATCATTTTACTAAGTAGACTTATGTAGAATTGTATGAACACAAACCTGTATAAACTATTTCACAGACTTCATATCTTGTTAATTTTTACATATTTTTATAGTTTGATACACATCCTTTCGAAAGATAAGGCAGAATTCATATCCATAGTGTCTGCTCATAACTGAAAGCCATGATATTTAAATGTTAAGAAAAAGACAAAGCTTAACATGTTTACAAAGTCACATGGCCCTCATACAAATGAAGTTCTTTTGCTACTTTATTCTAGATCAGTGGTTCCCAAACCCTAGGTAGCAACCCAAAATCAGGGTCATGAGGACATTCTGGATGGTCACCAGCATGTTTTCTTTTGCAGGTGGCAAAACTCGTGAAAATGTGGAAACATGGTTGTGAAGCTCAAAAAAATATTTTTTTGGGGGGGTCAGTTGGGAACCACTGCTAAATGTAATCAAATCTGAAAGTGTTTCAAGATAAAATCTTATTTAGGTATTTTGTTGATTAATAATTACAAAAATAGAAAATATAAATTTAAAAAAAAAATGAGTACAGTAAAACCTGTCTTGAAAGACCACTGCTATATGAGACCACCTGTCTTGAGAGACCACACTCTCAATGAACAAATTTAGTGATTATATAGCATTGTTACCTGCTATGAGAGACCACCTGTCTTGAGAGACCATAATTTGTTGGCAAAAGAGGTGGTCTTTCAAGACAGGTTCTACTGTAATAGCTTTGAATATATAAAATGCCATAAATATTGCACAAAACATGTGATATGAAGCAAAATGGTAAATGTTTTAATACTGCAATACCAACAGCAAACTCTATTTCACCAAACATATACATGTTTCCAAATATTTAAGAAGTTTTGAAATGTGGCAACAATTTTTAAAATAATCCTCTGCAACTAAATGTGTAAAACTAGACATGGTTTTCACAAGAAATATGATCTTGACAGATTAAAATCAATATTTAAAAAAAACATGTCTTTAATTATGTACAGTAATTTTGATCCTTAATTACAACCATGCACATAGTTCATGCCAGCTGCAACTGTACTTTTTCTCTAACAATATGTACATTTTATAAGTAAAAATAATAAATTATTCATTTTAATCCCTAAGCTGCATTATTTTACAGATTTTTATAAATTGTTTTATTGAAATTTACATTTTGTATTCTAAAATTTTATATATTTTTTTTAATCTGGTTTGATGATTTTTATCAAGAAGACAAACTCTGTGTAATCCAAACTTGTAATTCCTTCAGTCAACATCATGTGTTACTTCCCTTTAGCAAGACGACAGGCATTTTTAAAGAGGAAAGAAATTTATTAAACTGCATACAGTTTTCAAAACTGTTTCAAACCGCATTCAATTTTGTCAAATCTTCTTTACAAATAACTCAGTCTTGATGATTCAAGTCTATTAATGAAGTTAATCAAAATTGGATAAAACAATACAGTCTCTTAAGTGCAAGGACAGCAAAATACAAGATCAGCGCTCCTTTATTATCATGCAGTACTTGGTAAATGCTCATCACATTATGAATCAAATTATAACAGATCAAGAATGATAGAAAATTTGATGACTGTCATCATGTATGTGTCCAGGACCACAGGGTGGTGGGGTGTGGAATAAACAAAATGCCAGTCCAGTGCATAGTAATAATATAAATTCATGTACACTAAATCATTATTGTTTATAGTTCATGGTACTTGTGCATTCAATTTTGTCAAATAACACTGTCCTGAAAAGGAAAATCAAGATATAATCCTGTTTCATGTTGTTTTCTTTGACCCTATATTGTCATACATTTGATAGATCAAACCCTTTGAGTAACATTAAAATAATGACCTAACAGCTACCTCTAACAAATATACCTGTCGATGTTCATTTCTAATATAAGCTGCAGCTATATGGTAGCCTTTTATCATGATTGGTGCTAGCAGTTCTTCATCAATGAGACAAAGAAGTTAGCTACTGAGGTACTGATGCGATCAGTGGTGTAATGTGTTCGCGCTCACACCACTGTGTGAAAATTTGAGTGATTACCTCCACCCCTTGGTGAAAAAACTTTGTGAGGGCTTGGTCAATATGATCTAGACATGTGTGTTCAACAACTATGGATTGGGATGAAATGCCTGTTGTCATGGTTGCTTGCGCAGATGAGGAAATATCTTCTTTTTCTGGGGATTTTGGACAATATACTGATTAGGGTCGTTGATCCATGATTTTCGTACTTGAGTGGATTAATCAGGATGAGATGAAACTCTGATTCTCTTGCCTTCTGTATCATGGCTGGAAACAAGTGTGTTGGAGGGTGAGCATAAGCATCTAAACCAATCCAATCTATGTTAAGAACACTGACTGTGGGCAATCTATATCACTGCATAAATCCATTGTAGGATATGCTAAATCCATAGGATATGCTTTCTGTATTTCATTTAAATATTAACAATGATCAGAAACATTAACTGATGTAGTGTATTTAAATTAAATAAACTAATTTATTAGCCAAATTCTGCCAAATATTCTGGTATGTGACAATAAATGAGGATGTGGGACCACAAAGACCTAAAATGCATTGTTCTCTCTGAGTGCACTTTTAGCTACAAAGTACTTTATTTTTCGGGGCCCTGAGTGGCCAAGTGGTCTGAAGCACTCACCATTACAGATCACTGCCACCTCACCTCTGTCTGCGTGGGTTCGAGTCTCGGGTTTGGCCAATGTGGGTATGTGAGAAAGCTTGCCAGTAGCTTCTCAAGGGTCGGTGGTTTTTTCCGGGGTTTCCCCAGGTTCTTCCTCCACCATTAATACTGGCCACCATGTATAGCCTATCTTGTGCTGAAAAATGGCGTTAAACCCCACAACAACTTTATTTTTCCTGGTTGTTGATATGGTCCAATTCAAACAAAAACAGAATGCCACTCAAGGTCTGGAACTAAACACAACATGTACTGATGTCATAAATATACAAGTGGTTCAAGCAGGATTTTCAATGAGTCAAGTTGGCATGTCATCTGCAAGATCAGCTCTTGTTTTACTTTGAGTTTGTCTATCCCACAATAGTTCATAAAATTTGACAGCTAAATTATCTAAATTGTGTTTTCTTTGTTGTCTTCTTTGGATATATCCAAGTGAAAGGTAGGCACTTGCTAACACGTAATGGATGGAAGCATTTATTTAAGCAGAATATCTTTTTGTGGAGATAGATTCGTAATTAACCTATTTACCATATATATTGGGACATGAAATAGTTAATATTTTTCTGTCTCAGACTTTATGGTGGAATTTTTTTTCACCTAGCTCATATATCCCAAGACTTAGGAATTGAAATATTTGCATGCTTATTTGATAATACAATAAAAGAAACTAACCTTGTACTGTTACCATTTATTTGCTTTTTTTTTATTCATAAGCAATTTATTAAAGACAAAACAACATCCATGAATTCCATATATGTAGTGTATGCATCCATAATGTGTACTGCTTTCATCAGGTAACGTGACACATTGGTCATTAATGTGAATATAGAGAAACAAACCATGTTTGGTTGTCCTCAGAGGTTTGAATGTTACTGCTGAAAACTGGATCTAGCAAAATCACAAATGAGAGAGAGAGAGAGAGAGAGAGAGAGAGAGAGAGAGAGAGAAATATCAATCCATTGCTTGAAGGCACCTGCCACTCACACGTGACATGGTGTAAGGTGCAAAATAACCAAGAGTGTATTATATGCAAGTTAATAATATGACAATATCTCACAAATAAAAAACATTATTAGAAAATACATTCACTGTGAGTGAAAACAACAATCTGATTGCTTGCATGAGTTACAAAAAGTACTATTAAAGCAAGTTAATGCTGTGCATACTATTTACCCTGTTAACATCAATGCCTGCTTGTATAAATTTTAATTACAGATGGCAAACAAGTAGAAGCCTGGGTTTTGAATAAATACACCTGGTAGTGAGCAATAAACTCAAAGCTTGAACTTAACAGTAGGATAAAAGTCATTTTATTAAAAAGCAAGCCAATTGTGCAATTTTTTTCTAAACATATAAAGTTGGCCAACATATGGAAGCCAACTTTGGTTCCTTTTTCACCTGTATTCACATGAATTTTGAAAATAAATTGAAATAATGCAACTGTTTTTAAAGCAACACAGTCTAGCGCTATATGCACAGACATTGATGACCCAGTGTCTCCCAGAAGATTTGGAGCAGAAAATAAAATCATTCGATGAATTCATGAAGGCCAGAAGAGAAGATGATTTTGTCAACAATATGATCATCAGCACGGATGAAACTCCAGTGTACTCTGAACTCATTCCTGGACAGACTGTTGATAAGAAAGGATTAAAAGTGTGAGAATTCACACAAATGGTGCAGATACAAAAGTCTAACTTTAGTCCTTGTAGTTTCTGTAGCAGGAGATGCACTGCTTCCAATGATAATTTTTCATGGCATGAGACAGCTAAATAATATTCATGCACTGAAAGGAATGATCGTACAAGTGCAGGAGAAGGGATGGTTTGATGAGGTGATGCTGCTGAGGATTAAAGAGTTTTATCTCAAAATACACAGGTTAATATTTTTCTAAAATAAAATTTAAGTCTGAGTTCATTTTCTGACATGTATTTTTGAATGATTTGAAAGGTGTCCCAAAACTTACTACTAAAAAAAACCCCAATGTGTCCCAGAAGATACTGTGCACCAAAAAATTATGTTAAAAATTCATTTATGGTGTCACAACAAATACAGTGTCCCAAGATATACGGTAAATATGGTACATGCTAAATATACAAAACAATATTCTGGTGAAACAAATATTTACTGGGACAAAGCAAAATAGACACAGAACATTATTTAAAAAATGCTTTAAAAGATTATTAACTGTTATCTCATGACAGACTAATTTTGTCTGAATTTTAAAAGATTATGTGAAGCATTTAATTAGGCAGGCATGTTAGATACAAGGGGACTTTGTTTTACTCATTAAAAAAAGAATAGAAAGGTGATAAGAAATCTAATTTTT
This sequence comes from Megalonaias nervosa, assembly GCA_016617855.1. NCBI lineage: Eukaryota > Metazoa > Mollusca > Bivalvia > Unionida > Unionidae > Megalonaias > Megalonaias nervosa. The sequence continues at coordinate 5,407 of JAECUM010002909.1, read as the reverse complement.
TCTAATAAAATATGCTTCTTCGTGAATAATTACCAAATCATAATACTTAGGAAAACTACTACAACCTTCCAAATCCAGCCCTCCCAGATAAAACTTTTAGATAAAAAGAGCTAAGTTATCTGCCAACCTCAGTGGTGGACAGGCAGAGTGATCTCCCCTTGATATAGAGCTTGGCAGCAAATCCCATGAATATCTCAGTTACTACTGGAGCATAAGGCATGCTCTCTATATGGATGTAACTGCTAGGAGGCTGGGAAGATGTATTTGTATTATGATTGGGCAAGCATTTGCAAAAGAACATATTTTGCTTGAAACAATGAGTTTGTTCTTTAATTACGTTACCCAATCATAATACTTTAGGAGAATAGGTAAGAAGTTGAGGGAGGTACATCCCTTACCCTGGAGATACAATCTCCGGTCCCCTAAGGCATACCTGTCAACTTTTTAAAACCCAAGAGGGAGATTGAAAAAAAAAAGAGGGAGATTGTGACCTAAACTCGGGAGGTTTTTTGCTGAATTTTTAAGCAACATTTTCACTAAATATTCACCAATCCTCTGGGTCCAAAATGGATGCACCATATCTCTCTTATTTTCCCCCCACTTTGCATATTTTGGTCAGCTATGGCCAAACTGCACAACTCAAAAGTCAATTAACTTCGTTTACTAAATAACATATTTATTCTGAATTAGTTTTTTTAGGGCACCGAAGCTGCATGGTATGTCATTTTATTCCTTCTTTTAATTTTATGATGGTAATTAATGTTTATATATACGGTACAGTAATACCAAGTTTCTTTGGTGGGAATGGAGATGCTACAGCATTCACAGTGATCATTCTTGGGACCAAAACTAATTGCTGACAATTTTATTTTTGTGGTTTATTTTCTAATTTTAGTACAGTTATAGGGTTTTAAAAAATCTTAAGCTGACATGAATAATATTTAAACTTAACATTCAATTTACTGAAGAAAAAATTCTTGGTAGTGTGATAGTAATCATTTCGTCACAACAATATTCATGGGTGAGAAAAAAGAACATGGCTTCTGTGGATTGCATAAGACATATCTATTAATGTACAATTTTTTTAGGAGAAATGAAAATCAACAGACATAATGTAATAATCAGGAGTTCTCTGCAAAAATTGGGAGATATTATGAAATTGGGAGGTAGGCGTGGAACCACCTCAAAAATTGGGAGTTTTTTTCATAAGTGACACTGACATGTCTTGTTGAAACTCCATGCAATTTGTGTCCTGTTATGGGGCATGTATTTCACTGATTCTGCCTGACATTACTAACATGTGATAAGGAAGCAGGTTTTGTATGAAAGGTGAGCTAAAGATGTCCCTGAAAGCAATTCAAAACGTGTTTTGTTCAACCAGGTTAGTACCCATGATAGATTCCATTTTGGGCACCAGGCCAATGTTTCTTGGCCTTGTATAATCAAAGTTGGAGAATAGGTTATAAGCCTTTGTTTTGTCTAATATCCTCTCTTCCATGATGATTAAAGGTATCAGCGATTACAAAGCAATAACCTTTCACTGTTGCTGGTGCTACCATTTTCTCATCGAAGAGCCAGAGGAGGAAGCCAGCTATTTCAGGTATAGATGCCTGTAGTAATAGAATGTGTTCTTGTGAACACCACTGTTTAACGTTTTCCATATGCCTTTGTATGCTTTCAGCTTGGATGGCCTTCTTGCTGGAGTGATTCTCTCCATGACTGATTGTGAGAACTATTTAGTTCTGAAGGCCTGTTTAATATGATCCGGATGTGCAGGTCCGGTAGCCCAGGATTGAGGTGAAACAAATTCTGCTGTGAGACTGAGGTCTTTGATCCACAACTTCTGTCATCTGAGTCGTGCATTGAGGATGAGGTGACACTTTGATTCTCTTACTATTTGTATCACCTTTGGAATCAGAGGTCATCAAGGGTAGGCATATTTGCCCAGGCCATTCCAATCTATGGACAGCATATCGACTGCCCAGGCTTTGGGATCTGGGACTAGTGAGACAAAGGTTGGGAGTTTTGTATTCCACCTTATTGCAAACAGGTCCACCAAGGGTCAGTCCCACTGGATGCATATCAGAATGAAAACCAAGGGATGGAGAGACTTTTCCATCTGTATAAGCCGACTGTTCTGGGACAAGGAATCTACTAGTACATTGAGACATCCAGGAATATGACAAACTTGGATGTGGATTTGTTGTTGATGACACCACTTTAAAAAGTCCCACACCAGTATATAAAGGTCTTAGGACTTGGTTCTGCCCTGCCATTTGAGATAAGTTGCCACCATAGAGTTATCGGATAGAATAAGGCTCTCATTCCATTTACATATTCCTGCCACCAGTGAAAGGCTTTCAAAATGGCCTTCATCTCTAGCATACTAATATGTAGATACTGTTCTTGTGAGCCAAGTGAGGTCAAAGTCTGCAGATGGTACCTCATATTTGTGTAAATGGGGAGAGCTTCGTCCAGTGAGCAATCTTTTGGCCTCCACTGAGAGAAAAGAATCCTTTCTAATGGGAATGTATAAAGGTGACCTATGATGATAAGGTATGCTGCCACATTAGGCAAGCTTAGAAGGTGAAGGAATTTCTGTGCAGAGAAAGATTCTCTCAAGAACAACAAAGCCACCATGGTCCTGATTTCAGTGCGTGTTCCTGATGGAGACGTACTCTGTTTGCCTGTGTGCTGAATTCAATACCAAGATGAACAAATTACTGAGATAGTACTAGGTCAGATTTGTCCTTGTTAATGAGGAAACCCAGATATGTAAGCAGTGTGACCAGGATTATCACAGCATGTAAACTCACCTGATTTTTTTTGCAGGATGTCCTCCAAGTACTTTGATGTCACTGCCTTGGAGATGGTCCAGACATGGTTCATAACATGGTTCATCAGATGAGTGAAGACCCAGAGATTGATGTTGAGTCCAAATGGGAGCACTTAGAATTGATAAACAATGTAGGTGAGACATAGGAACTTCCTGGAAGCCTTGTGAATATAGACATGAAGATATGTGTCTTTTATGACCACAATGCTTGCAAAGTCTTCCTCTTGAATGGCATTCAAAATGTGTCATGGTGTTTCCTTTCAGAACCAAGGAGCATGAATGACTTGATTGAGTGTGCTTAAGTCAATGACAGGAAGACTGATTCCCATGAATATATCATGGAGTTCAGAGTAAGAGATAATGAGCTCTGTACTGCCTGTTAAAAGATAGCCATCAGTATCACATCCAGCATACAGCCCATGGCTACCACATTTTGGACCAACTGTTGAGTGTTATTAAAAGAAGTTTGATCCATACGAATAGAGTATGGTTTTGTCATCTTCAAAGTCCCTGCCAACTGTTGGGGTTTCCAAATGAAAAGCTCATGCATGGCAATAGTAGCACCACAGACAAAAACTTTATGGAAGGCAGTTTAATTGATGATGTAGCAGCTCAAAATGTCTGTGATTCTGCCAGATTGTGGAAGTAATCTGAAGTTGGATTCTTCTAGTTTTCATGATAAGATCAACAGCTCTGGTCAAGGTGGCTGATAAGGTAAGAGGAGACAGGCAGAACTCTGGAGGAAAAAAGCAGAATTTTTTTTAATGAAAGCTCTGAAAGCTGAGTCTTCCCATGACATAGTGAAATCTTGTCCTGAAGAAGGAGCATGAGATCTAGCATCATCATCTTTGCGTGCAATAGGTGAGACTGATGCCACTCGAGATGCCTGAGATGGAGCTGGCTAAGAGTGCTGAGGTCTGCTGCTGATAAAACTTGTGGAGTGCCCTGAAGTAGAAACGGTGATTTCCAATCTATCATTGATTAAAGAGTCCCTTCTACTGACCATGGGGTGTGAGAATTGAGAGGTGGCATCTGGCAGAAGCTGAGGTACTAAGCCTGGCATCTTAAATGGAGAGTGCTATGAGGGTTAGACATATCTCCATAACTGCCTATATACACTGGGTTTGATAGACTAGATGACAAATTGATTTGCGGGAACTTATTGTGTTGAGGTCTTTGTCCCTGAAAATCTCATGTAGTAGGTATAGGCCAGTTCAAACAGAAATAAATTCCCTGCATTTTTTAAATGAAAGACCTTTGCTGATTTATCTCACTCATTTGCCAAAAATTTATATTACATTTCTGTACTTTGCCCAGGGTCTAATCTGTAAGACAAATAGAGCAGAATGTCTTCGTTCATCCGTCGAATTGACAAGGACCACTCTAGTCATCCAAGGGTTGTAGGGGCTGGTTCTGTTCTGTGTGTGCGCTGGTGGCTGATAAGGCCAATCCTTGCACGGAAGGTTCGTTTGCATAAAGGACAAGGGATGAGTGAGACAACTCCAGGAGGGTTGATGGCATGTGCTTTTCTGGCTTGCCTCTTCAGCTCCGCTGCTGCTGTCCTGCTAGATTCACACAACTTGGAACCTTTGTGCACGGAGGAACGCCATGTGACTCGATCGTTGGCTGCTTGTTCCCAGAAATCAGGTTTTATGTTGAACGCTTTCAATGCAGCTTTCAGATTGTCTTTGAAGCGTTTCTTCTGACCTCCATGGGATCACTGTCCTTGCTGTAGCTCGCCATAGAAGAGTCTCTTAGGCAGCCGGTGGTCTGACATGCGTACGTGTCCCGCCCAGCGTAGCTGAGACTGCATCAGGATGGTGTGGATGCTGGGGAGATCAGCTTGGGTGAGTACCTCAGTGTCTGGAACCTTGTCCTGCCACTTGATGTTCTTGATTTTCCTGAGATTTGTTGTATGAAAGTGGTTCAGCTTCCTGGCGTGGCGTTGGTAGACCGTCCACGTTTCGCATGCGTAAAGTAGTGTGGGGAGCACAACTGCCCTGTAGACCTTTAGTTTGGTCTGGATGCTGATGCCTCTTCTATTCCAGACATTGGTATACAGTCTGCCGAAAGATGCGCTGGCTCTGGCAATGCGGAGGTTCACCTCGTCGTCAATAGTTACGCTCTGTGACAGTGTGCTGCCAAGGCAGGTGAAGCGGTTCACTACGTTGAGTTTTTGGCCGTTGACGGTGATGTTGGGCTCAACATAGGGCTTTCCATGAGCAGGCTGATGCAGGACTTCAGTCTTCTTGGTACTGATGGTGAGACCTAAGCTTGTGTAGGAGCTGGAGAACTTGTCAACGCTGTGTTGCAGGTCGGCTTCTGAGCCAGCGTTGAGGGCGCAGTCATCAGCAAATAGGAAATCCCTGATGGTGTCTGTCATAACCTTGGTTTTCGCTTGAAGCCTCCTGGGGTTGAACAATTTTCCATCTGTACGGTACCTGATGCCGACTCCAACATCTCCGTCTCTGAAAGCATTAGTCAGCATGGCGGAGAACAATAGACTGAATAGTGTCGGTGCCAGAACACAACCCAGCTTGACGCCATTGGTTACTGGGAATGGTTCAGATA
>JAECUM010002908.1:0-94127 GCA_016617855.1 Megalonaias nervosa | reverse complement strand
ATATATATATATATATATATATATATATATATATATATATATATATATATATATATATATTTATTTATTTAGAGATGTTAAAATTTTGGGAAATTTATACTGGGTACCTGTCAGTCCTGACGATTAGTTACGCTGGTACCCGATCAAAGGGAAATTGTATTAAATGTGAACCTGAACTGCTTTGTTGTAGGTTCACACGTGTCAACCCCCAAGACAGGCATAAGCATAATTATTATTAATATAAGTGGCAAAAGAGTATAATCTGAGCATAAAAAGAACAATTAACATGCCATAATTACAGAAAACTGTATGAAAAAATGTACTTTTAATTTTGCTACTTACCTGGATCTGCAGTTAAAATTTTTCTCACAAATCAGCTAAATTCATATGGATTTGTAGTTAGTACAAGAGTATAGACAAAAAAGAAACTGATCAATTATTTATGCATAACACTCACTTTAATTAGTCTAGATCTTAACAGTAACTTTCGCGAATAGTCGTAAAGTCCACAAATGATCATTGTTGTATTACCCTCGACCTGCCATGGTTTATCCCTTTACAATGGTCCAGTGCAACATGTTTTTAAGTTTAACAAAATCCCTCTCCTCTAACATTTTTCAGTCACATAACATCCATCAGTCACACCGATACATCCCATGTTGGTGGTGGGTTTGTTGATGATATTTGGTGCCATTTATTTTCAATTTAGACTGGTCCACTACATATGTAGCATCAAAATAGGATGAATCTAGGAAAAGTTGTTTCACATTCAAGAAACCCATCTGTTTTCTTGGAAATGTTTCACGTCAAATTCATGCATAAATTACCACATTTACACATGTGGTGAAATTTTATTATTTTTTTTTCAATTTTATTAAATAACAAAGATTTTTTTCCCTTATATTTAAATATTTCAGTGAAAAATTTCATTCTGTATAGTTGTCCATTTTGTTAATTTTTTTCCTAACATGGTATAAGAAGTACATATTATGGTAACCATGTTTTTGTGTTGTCTTTGCCGTGACAAAAAATATCTGTCTTGGGTTTCCCACTAATAAAAAAGGTCCAGTAAACAAACATGTGAACAGCGGCCCTGACTTGAACAGCTAACACTCACTCTAGGGCCACAAACTGGAGGCAAACATGGCCTTAGTTAAACAGGGCATTTCTACTGTGCTTTCTTTTATCGCAATTGTAGTACGTATTTAAATTTTATTTCATCAAATATTTCTTAATCAGCTATTACTGTTGCTGCGGACAAAAGGTACTGACTCAGTTAATGTCATCAGGATCTCAAAACAAGCGTGCTTAAGTTGCGACAAAATTGGTGCACAAGCCATCAGGCACAAAGTTAGTATCTTATAGCTTGAAATAGCGTTGATTCTTAAATAGGTCACATGAGAAAGGATTGTATTATTGTATGATTATATAGTACATGTATGACAAGTAATGATGATGAATAAATGCAAACACGACATGAGCCTCGAACTGATCATTATTTTGTGTCTCGATCTAAACTTGGAAAGCTTTTTTAAACAGATACCTGGTTGTTCATTTTATTACCTGGGTTTTTATCAATGGGTGGGTACCCGAGTATGCTGGTACCTGTTGGCAACTTTATCTATATTTTTTTGTAACTCCTGGTATATGATTTTATTTATTTTTTTAATTCTTATTCATGGCTGTAATGTGTACAGAATATCATTAATTCAGCCTGGCATATGTGAGCTGAGTAGTGTATGACATAGGATTTATAAATGTTTATGTCCGTGTTGACAATTCATAATAATATTCATAATGACAAGACTTAAAATGGCACCTATGGCATAGTTTTTCAGTAAATGATGGGATATGGAAGTTCAAGAATAATTCTGTTCTTTTCCATTGGTTGAGCGAAGTCACATGAATATATGTTCATCAAAATCAATAGTGTTTGCATTCACATGGGGTCTTTTGCAAAGTAGTCACAACATATGGTGCATATAAGGAAAAAGTTAAGCATTCAGATTCATTCTGATTTTTGGAGTCATTCACAATCATTCTGTTCCTGTTGTTAGTCTGCAGACATATTTTATGTTGTACTTAGATATTTTTTGAAAGGAAAAACATTTGTTTGGATTGTTCAGTGGAAACACAAGTGCTCATTATTGGACTATGATATTATTCTGGAACTGTTATAAATTATTCTAAAGAATTCTGGACAACGCCATCTTGACAATGTCACAGTTCTTGGAGGACCACTACATTCCGGTATTGAAATTTATCAAGAACTTTTCATTCATTTGGGACTTTCACAGACCTTGATAGGGACTTAAGTTTGGCTTTACTTCATAATACTGTTAAGTTCCTCTCATATTTTTCATTTATAACTTTGACAATTTAATTGTTTGTTGAGTTTTATAAAACTTGTTGGTTTTGCACATATCTGTTACTTAGGTTTGTGACCACAGAGTCGTAACAATGCCACCTAAAATACTATGGACCGAAAATGTGTTGAAAAATAGGTATGCTCCACCTGAATGTCTATAAACTGACCTAACAACAAATCTTAGCCAACAATGGACCAATAGACAAATTCAAAGTTATATTCCCACTACCACAAATATATCCATTTCACATTAATGGTAGGGCATAAAGATGCTTTCTCATCACCCACCTCTTTGTTTTCCAGGACATTTCTGTTCTGAACGACTCCCCATGGCGCTATACCAATGGTAACAACAGGCTTATGACTTTTTGTAGAGGTCAAGCCATAATCTTTTACTGCCTCCCCAACATGTTTCATCACACCATTATGAGTACCTCCAGTTATGATCCAGGCACCTGAAAAAAAATAGTTAATGGTTGTCATAAACAAGGTACCGTATTTACTATATATATTAGGACACCATAAAATAATTATTTTGTTTCCTGTCCCAGAACTTATGGTGAAACTTTTTTCACCTAGGTTATATGTCCTAAGACTTAAGAAACGAAATAAATTTGTATTTAATCTGTGCCCCCCCACACACATTCCGATAAAATAGATAAACAAAACACTTACACATGACCATTGAGAAACGCATCATGTTTGGTTGTGCTTTAAACAAAATCGCAAATGAGAGGGAAATAATCAACCAATATCTTGAAGACAACTGTCATTCATGCATGACATGGTGTTAGGTGCAAAATAACCAAGATTGTATTATATTCAGGTCAACTATAGGACAGTGTCTCACAAATAAAAACCATTATTTGAAAACACATTAACTTGAGTGCAAGTGACAATCTTTCCACTAGCACGGGTTACAAAAGTATCATTAAAGCAAGTTATTGCTGTGTATACTATATACCCGCAGACATCATTGCCCACTGTATTAATTATAACTACAGATGCCAAGCACACAGAAGCCTGGGTGATGAATAAACACAAAGGGCAGCGAGCAGTAAACTCATTATTTGAACTTACCAACAGGACATCAAAGACAAAAGTTATTTTTATTACAAAGTATGCTGACTTTGGATACTTTGAAGCCATTTTCTTTTTAAAGCATATCAATACAACGGTTATTTTATTGCCAAGCAAGCTGACCTCAGAAGCCAATTTAGGATTCTTTAAAATGTACCAAATTTTTTAAAAATTTTTTTATAATATACAAAGATGGCCAAGATATGGAAACTAACCAGTATTCATGGGAATTTAGAAAATAAATTGGAACAATGGAACAATTTTTGAAGTGACACAATATAGTTCTTCATGCACGGACATTGATGACCCAGCATCGCCCAGAAGATTTGGAGAAAAATCATTTGATGAATTCATGAAGGTCAGAAGAGAAGCAGATGATTTCACTGACACTATGATCATTAACATGGATGAAGTTCTAGTGTACTTTGATCTCTTTCCTGGACAGACTGATGATAAGATGGGGGTCAAAAGTGTGAGAATTAGCACAACTTGTGCAGATTTGAAAAAATCTGCCTTCAATCCTTGTAGTTTCTGTTTTAGGTGATGTGTTGCCTCTAACGATAATTTTTGAAAGCTAAAATAAATATTCATGCACCAAAAGAATGGATCATACCTGTGCAGGAGAAGTGTTCTTGATGAGATGATGCTGCAGTGGATTAAGGAGTTTTATCTCAAGTATACAGTTTTATATTTTTTTAAATAAAATTTCAGTTGAGCGCATTTTCCGACATGTAATTTTCGAATGATTTAAAAGGTGTCCAACAACTTATGTTTCAAGAAAATGATGTGTCCTACAACATACAGTGCACAAAAAAATTACTTTCAAAATTAATTTATGGTGTCCCAACAAATATGTTGTCCCAACATAATACAGTAAATATGGTACAAGGTTTATCAGTTGGTCTTACTTTATCAGTTGAAATTAACAGACTAATAACTGACAATGTAACATATAAAACAGGCAATAAAAATAATGATGTGGTCAGTGAAGACTTGCAAAAGACCCAATAAAGTAACCCTTCAACTGGCACTTCCTTTGTCTCCGTAATCCAACATCACAATCCACTCCCTGAACACTTGATTATTTTCACCTATGTGATAGCTGATAAACCCCATGGATTTGCAACCATTTTTTGTTTTTTACTCAGTGTCTTGGGTCCATTCTATACTGAATATTTTATGAAAATTTATTATGGTATGCCATAATTTAATGGCCTTATAATGTGAAACATAACTTCAAAGTTCTCAAGTACAGCAAGTAAAGTTTTTCTGATTTGAAATAAAATTATATAATTTTTTATTTTGTTTATCTTCTTTGAACCACATTAAAGTAACCAATAATGTTGGTGTTGACACCAAGACAATAAACTCCCAGCATCAGAGATATATTATTAATCAGATAACCTTGCAGAAGCCCAAAAATGGATCCCCTAAGCTGAGATTTCTTGTGTTGGTTTTACGCCAACACAAACCAGAACATAGATCATACTATTCTCACCCAAACCAGAGCAAAGTGACTATGAGAAAAAGTGCTTGTAAAATTACAGGAATATAGTCCAATAGGATCAAACTGAAATCTGCAAGAAAACAAACACATGAAATTTGTATTCAAACATTTTTAATCCCAACCTGTGCTATGTACAGCTTTCATAAGACCATATCGGAATGCATCTCGTAAGCGAGGCTTCATGTTGAAGTTTTTTGCACCACCGGTAACAGAAATCAGCAAGTTGGCTTTTCTATTCCCCACACATTTATCATCAGCTCCAACATGGTGGACATATCAGTCTGTCCATCAACACGGACAAACTGAAAAATTTAAAAAGATAAATTATCTGGTTTTGTGAGTAAGTCAGATTAAGGAAGTTTTTGGGTACAGAGGACTTGTAAGACAATCACCTGCAAGATCTGCATTATTCTAATTTTGTATAAGTAAGCAATTATCTGCTCAGAATCTACTGCACACACACACACACACACACACACACACACACACACACATAATGAAACAAGCCAAAACTACATCAAAATATGCACATAACATTTAAATTAATTTATCTTTATATAAATGCATAATGTACTTTGAAAACTATGAATATATCTTTATTTAACTTCATGCATAATTCTGAAAGTTGTATTAACTTGCATTTGATGGCAAGAGATGTGAAAATATAACTGACATACAATATACATATCTTACTTTTCCAATAATTCCTCCACAACTAACAAATTTGATCTCCCCAAATGCAGTGGTAGGTACAGAGTATGCATGTTTTGAAAAATCACTTCCTAAATCAGTCGAAGTGTTCTCCATTTCTCGTTTTCGGTGATGAAAGGCAATCAGTTCATGGTCATATTTTTTATATCCACACTGACAAATGCTGCAACAAAATAATTACACACTGTGCAGTGTGGCATGATATAGTGGCATCTGGTGTTGACAAATAAGGATATGTACATATGTATGTATGTATGCATTTGGATTAACAGCATGTCAGTACAACAGTGATAATAAGTACAATTAAAGGTTACATTCTAAAATGAAAATATACAGAATCACAGAAGAAACTTTAGGAAGATTAACCCTTCCTAATAAAGCAAACATGAAGCAATAAAGAACAAAACTTAAAATTATTTAAATGTGAATAAAATATAAAAGATAAAGGTACGCAAATCTAACAGGCCAAAATTTTTTATGTAAACAACATTCCCACAAACAGTTAAGGACTTTCTCATTTGGTACACCATCATACTGTTCCTTTATTCAGTACACATCAAAAGACTTTTCTTCAATGGTGGAAGTCGATGCACTCAACAAGAATGTTGATATATATGGCTGGTTTGGAGTTTTATGGCGCATCAACATATTAAGTTTACATGTTGCTGATGAATATGAGCTCATACCTTACCCAAGGATATACCTCAAAAGCCATCCAAGGTGTATATGATAGATGAATTTGAACCCCCACCCTTCTGATCAGGAGTTCGGTATGATAACCATTGACCCAATTTGGCTCTCATATGGATGTAAGATTGCATTCAGCTAATCCACCTGATATGTAAGGTCAGGATCGGTTCAAGTACTGCCACTGTCTTATATATATATACAACAATGATTACCTCCCTTTGTACAAACGTGCAATTTTAATTAAAAGTGGATTTTGTTGATTTATAATAGTCTCCATCTACCTACATTCAAACATTTTGGTTTTTAACACCTTTTTTAGCATAGTTCAGTATACATAAAATTATTGAAACAAGACTATATATTGATAATGAATAAATGTAGAATCAGGACTAGATACATGGCTTTTGTTAATTTTCATCTGAGACTTAATTTCTTTTTAAGAACAAAACTTTCAGACACATAAACTTAACAACACTGCTCTAAGTTTGAGTGACAAGAATTTCTGTGTAGATTTCTATCTAATAACATTCACAATGTAAGCAAACTTGAAACCCCAAACTAGATCTTCTCCTTCCATATATGCATGAAATTAAACCTGCCAAAGTTGACAATTTTATACACAGGCCACCTATTGTTACAGGAAAATATTACTGTAATAGTAACCATTTCCAGAGGTATAATTTAGGCATAATGTTAAGCTTTAACTGCTTCACACACTGCAGTAATGCAAACTTAAGCAGATCTATTACCAGTCATATCCATAATCTCACACAGAAAATTACACAGAATGACTTGCAAAGAAAATGCTTTTTTTTATACATCGACTGTCATCTGCTGATTTCTAACTGAACCAGTTGCTCCAAGAGTTTTATTTATAAAATATTCTTTGTTGTGAGTGTTAACCTTTCCTGTGTGCATTAAAAATTCAATGTACAAAAAATAAAAGCTAATCAAACAATTTCCTTTTCATGGTGTGTTGTTGCCCAATACATTTGGTCCCCAAACCTTTAATGGTGGCCATTAAATAAACACTTCGATGAACATTTATATTAATAAATATATTATAATTACATCATAATTACAAATCTTCACATGTGAAAAGTCCAAAAGACCTGCCTAGTAGATTTCATGAACAGTGAAGCTGGTTTCTGTTAATGCTACTTATTTACTTATACATACACATCTCCTGCCCACTGCATCACATATGGTATCCTTGAGTAACTCTCCTGGAAACTGATTTTTTTCTAGTGAAATATGTTTCTGTGCAAATGCTTACCCAATCATAATACCTTAGGAGAACTACCATTACCATGCAAATCCAGCTCTTCCAGATAAAACTTCTAGCTCAGAAAGCTAAAAGTTATCTGTCATCTAGGTGGTAATTGGGCAGTGATCTCCCTTTGATATAGGAACTGGTGGTAAAAACCCACAAATATCTCAGTTACTACTGGAGTGTGAGGCATGCTGTCTATATGCAGACCTGCCAAATCTTACAAGATCGTCTCTGTAAGGCAGTTGATTTTTCCATGAGTCTGACCAGTTTTCAGTAAGGTGTAACAAGATATCATGTACTGCTACTGTCACATTGGAAAACATGTATTAATAAAGTGGTATTCCAAAATGATGCATCAATGATAAACATTATGTTCATCTGAAAAGTTTGTAAAGTACACACAGGCCTTATTTACCTCTAGTACAGTTGCACAACATTCAGATCCAAACCCTATGTAGCTCAACAGTTTGTTGCTATCTCTCAACTTGACATAATTCTTGGAATTATATTCTTCATTCCACATGACGACAACAATCATATCTCCCAGACCATGACATACTCAGATCGACACGTGATGTCAAATAAATGTACTGGAGTCTCTTCAGGCTTTTATTTAGAAAAATCTGAATATTTCTTTTATTCTTCTGTACTGATTGTTAAAAATTTTTAAGAAGCTTATTTTTTTCCTTTCATCTTTAACATGTACCAATAGCTGGATGCCATTTTAAAAATATTCCATAGTCAACAGGTTGATCATAAAAAATATATGCAGTTTAAAGCATCTGAGGTGCCACTATAAAATTAGTCTGGTTCCCTGACTAATTCCACTAAACCTTATATAAAACCAGGATCTAAATCAAATATAGATGAGCTAATTATCCCAAGTTTACCGCAACAATCATATTTATGTAGTTTTTTCATATTTTAGGGGGCATTTTCATAAGACTTAAAGCCAAATCATAAGAGTTGGCAGGTCTGTGTATGGATGTAACTGCAGGGAGGCTGGGAGGATGTATGTGTATTATGACTGAGTAAGTATTCACAAAGAAACATATCTTACTAGAATGTCTATCTTCCAATGGGTGGAAGAGAACTCATCTCTTATTAGCTTCTTCTTTAAATATGTTATCCAATCATAATACCTTTGAAGAATAGGTAAGAGGTGAAGGGAAGTACATCCTGTTACACCCGAGATACCATCTCTGATCCCCTTAGATATGTGAGACAGCTTTTGAGTAGCTTGACTTAAGAAGACTCCATCTGTCAGGGAGCGGCTTCAAAAACGGAAAATTTTCCTGCCCACAAATCCAGCAGAAGTTGTGAAGTTGCATCTTATGAAGCTGTCAAACAACCTGTAAAGATGACCTGTTGCAACATGGCTAAGAGTCCCACCAGACTGAGTTGAGCCCTTTGAGATGATGGCTCTCTGTGGAAGAAACTAAAGAATGTGGACTCAGATCTCCATCCCATGGCTTGGATAATACCAGTTAGAGAACAATTCTGGTCAAAAGTGATGCTTGTGACAACTACTCTAACCTTGTGACCCAAAATGTATAACAATTTCATCTGAGTTGGAGTCAATTCTTGATATGCAGAACAAATAAACCACTTAATTCAGGACAAACAGGTCTGTGCAGTTATATTGTCTAGTCCCTGTCTGAGAGGTAAAAATAGGTGCGATATCCCTTGATGCAATAGCTCGGTTGTTTTAAGATACCACATCAAGGCTCAAAGTGGATCCTGTAGGTGGCCTTGAGTGGAAGTGCCCAGAGTAGACCATGATTCAGTACAAAGATTTGGTTACCCATTGATGGAAGCCTGTTCCTGGCAATGAAAGAGGGAACCATCATAAGTGAAACTGACCCGCCTTGTCGGAACTGCATGTAACTCTGGTCCCCTGATAGGGCATCTATTTTGTTGATTATGACTGCCACCACTAATGTGATAAGGGGGCAGATCTTGTATGAAAGGTGAGCCAAAGATGCTCTTGAAGGCAGTTCAAAAGGTGTTTTGTTCAACCAGGTTAGTATCCATGATAGGTTCCACTTTTGGCACAAAGCCAACTTTTTTTTTTGCCATGTATAATCAAAGTTAGAGAAGAGGTAGGATAAGTCTTTGGTTTGTCAGATATCCTCTCTTCAATGATGATGAAAGGAACTTAGCTATTTCAACTATAGATGCCAGTAGTGGCAGAATTTGTTCTTGTGTACACCAATGTGTAAAATTTTTCCATTTGCTGTCATATGTTTACAGAGTGGAGCTCATTCTGGGTTGAGTGATTCCTCCATGACTTGTTGAGAGAACTGTTTATTTTGGAGGGCCTGTTTAATATGATCCAGCTATGTCAGTTCAGTAAGTGTGGGTTTGATGTGAAACAGCTGCCGTCATGGTTGTTTGAGTAAATCAGGGAAATTCTCCATTTCTATCGAATTTCCACTGTGAGATTGAGGAGGTTGTTGATCCATTGCTTCTCCAATCTGAGTAGTGCAATGAAGATGAGGCACTTCAATTCTCTTGCTTTGTATCACCTTTCAGATCAGAGGTGTTGGAGAATAGATGAATGCGTCCTGGTCGTTCCTATCGATAGATGGTGCATCAACTGCCCAGGCTTATGGATCTGGGAATGGTGAGACAAAGGTTGGGAGCATGGTATTCCACCTTGTTGCAAACAGGTCTACCAAAGTGTCATCCCATCAGGTGCATATCTAATGAAACCAAGGGACAGATAGACTATTCCATCTGCAGAAGCTGATTGTTCCAGGACAAAGAATCTGCTACTGTGTGTAGATGTCAAGGATTATGATAGACTTGGACATGGATTTGTTGTTGATGATACCACTTTAGAAAGTCCCACACCAGTATGCAAAGGCCTGGGGACTTGGCTCCTCCTTGCCATTTGAGATTACTTACCACCATAGAGCTGTCAGATAGAATGATAACACCATTTCCAGTTAAAAATTCCTGCCACCAGGCTTTCAAAATGGTCTTCATCTCAAGGATATTGATATGTTGAGGCTGGTCCTGGGGAGACCACACTCCACTGGCTTATGAAAAAGGTGGTAGTAGGTGTGCCCCCAAGCTTTCTGTACTTGGATCCATACAGACTGATCTCTGGTGGTTGTACTTACAATGGCATACCCAATGCGAGTCAATTTAGGTCACTCCATGTCTTAGATGGCATTTCATGTTTGTGTAAATGGGGAGCGATTGGTCCAGTGGGCAAACTTTAGGCCTCCACTGGGATAAAAGAGTCATTTGTAATGGGCATACACAAATGCAATCTTAGGTCGATGAGGTCTGCTGTTGTGTTGAGCAAACCTAGAAGGCAAAAGAATTCCCATGTTGAGAGAGATTTCCTCAAGAATAGAGAAGCCACCATGGTCCTGATTTCAATGTCCATTCCTGAGGGAGATGTACTGTTTACCTGCATGTTGGGTTCCATACCTAGATGAACAAATTGTAGAGATGGTACTAGGTAGAATTTGCCGTTGTTGACAAGGCAACCCAGATTGTAAGCAGTGTGACAAGGGTTTTCATACTGCATTCAAATATTTAACTCACCTGATGTTTATGTAGGATGTTGTCCAGGTAACTTGATGCTGTTGCCTTGGAGATGGTCTGGAAATGAGCCATAACATGTTTCACCAGACGAGCAAAGCCCCAGGGACTGATGCCGAGTCCAAATAGGAGTATTTGGAAACATGTTGATGTAGGTGAAACACAGAAACTTCCTGGAGGCCTTGTGAATAGGGGCATGAAGATATGCGTCTTTAAATTCAAGCTGACTGCAAAGTCTCCCTCTTGAACAGCATACAAAATGCACAGTGGTGGTTCCAATGAGAATCAAGGAACGTGAATGAATTGATTAGGCACTTATGTTGATGACAGGGTGCAGAGTGCCATTTGCCTCTGGGATCAAGAAAAGTCTGAAATAAAATGCTGGGGAGTTTACATTTCAAATGATTCCTACTGCCTTTATCTACAGAAGGTCATTATTTCTTTCTGCAAGGTGGTGGTTTTAAATGGGTCTGTTGGAATGTTGTAGTTGATGGGACTCTGGACAGAGTGTTAAGAAAGTGATGCAGAGTCGCTCAGAAACCACCTGTTGGGTCCAATGATCATTGTGGCAAATCTTGTCCCATGCAGCAGCAAATAATTGAAGCCTTCCTCCTACCAGGAACAGTGGGATGGGTGGTGTGGAGACAATGTCATTTTGTTTAGAGATGGAGGCGGCCGTGAAGAGAAACTTGGGCATAAGCAATCACTTCTTCTCTGTCTTTTGTCTGCTTTGGTTCATGAGAATGATGGAGTGTGACATGAGGAACTATGATAGGAAAACCTTTCAGAGCTTTGTGTTTGAGCTTTGCCCCTTCGTTCCTTTTGTTGGTTTCCTGAAACATCCCTGTACTAGTGTTGCAGCTGAGGGACAGGATAATTTGTCTCTTTAGTGGCTTGTTTGTGTATTTCATTGATCTGGCCACTAACAAGTAGATTAGAGGATAATAGCTGTGATTGTAGCTTGGCCTTATGATGATCCTTAAGGAAGGTGGAGGTGGACAGCAGTGCATCTCATTATGCCAACTGTAAATTCACAGCTGCTGTGATGACATTGGCTAAAGTATGCTGAGCAGCTCTGTTCATGACCCACGCCATTCTGGAGACCAACTCCCAAGCATGTACCATGGAATTTAGAGTAAGAGAAGAGCTCTGTTCTGCCTGTTAGACAATAGCCATCGATACCAAGTCCAACATAGAGCCCATGGCTACCACACTGTGGACCTATTATTGTGTGTCATTGAAAGATGGCCAATCCATAATGAATAGAGTATAGTTGAGTCATCCCCAAAGCTGTAATATCTCCATCAACTGTTGGGGTTTCCTAATGAAAGCTGGTGTATGGCAATAGTAGAACCACTGATGAAAGTTGATGGAGGGTGTTTTGTGACAAAAAGAAACAGTTGATGCTGATGTAAACTGCTCAAAATTTCTGTGATTCTGCCAGACTGCAGAAGTAACCTGAAGTTGGATTCTACCTTTATTGTGATAAGACCAACAGATGCTGGAGCTCTAGTCCAGGTGGTTGATAAAGTAAGAGGAGGAGGGCAGAACTCTGAAGGTAAAAGGCAGAAAACTTCTTAACAGAGGTTCTGAAGGCTTAGTCTTGCTGCATGTGGGATCAGGAAGTGAAGAAGGGGCCTGAGAGCAAGCATTGTCATGTCTACTTGCATGAAGTGAAGCTGACAACTCTTATGTTGTCTGAGACAGAACTTGTGAAGGGTGTTGAGGTCTGCCACTGACATAATTCATGGAGTGCCCTGACAGAGAAATGGTGATTTCCAACTGGTCACCAACTAAAGAGTCCCTTCTATTGACCAAAGGTGGAAAGAAATGAGAGGTGGCATCTTTTGGTGACTGAGGTACCAAGCTTGGCATCATAAATGGAGTGCAGTGAGGCCAAACATGGTTTAGACTGGTCTACAAAACTGCCTGTATATCCTGGGTTCAACAGACTGGATGACAGATTGATTTCCTGGAACTAATGCTGTGTTGAGGTCTTTGTCCCTGAAGATCCCTTGTAGTAGGCCTAGGCCAGTCAAAATGGAAATAGGCCATATTTGTATGGAGGTTTAAAAGGATGTTTGATCTACATGATAGTTCCATGTATTGGTAGAGCGAAAGGATATTTTATTACGTTTGTTCACTCATTGCTTATCATCAAGAGTGTAGAGTGGAACCCTGAGAAGGCAAGGCCTAAAGTAGAGCCAGCAGTAAGGAGTCCTGTGGTGGTGACATAGGTGCCGAGGTTGTCTGTGATTGTGTGGATTTCCGGCATTTTGTAACTGGAGAGCCTTTGCTGATTTATCTCCCTTATCCGCCAAAACTTTCCACACTGAGTACATGTCAGCATGTAGGATTATAGTGTCTTCATCCTTAGTCATGCATTTCTGTGCTTTGCCCATGGTCTAATTTGTAAGATAAATACAGCAGATCATATAAACTTGTTGCAGTTCTGTAACTGTCTCTTATTATTGAACAGAAGGACAGTGTACAGCTATGCCTTATAGCATTACCTGGACAATGCAATGGCAGGTGAATTTTACCGAAATAATTCACAATACTACCTGTGAGAGGTTCAAGGACAACCAGTACAGGTAAGTGCAATGAAGCATAGCATCTGGACACTAAATGTATTAGCAGAGAAAACTCACCTGTATGTAGCCAGTTGTTGTGGAATTATACACATATTAAGAGCTTTCTATAGGTCTCAGGGACATGCACATTAACATAATAAAAGTAAAGCCCAAACTTATTTGTGAAGTCGCATAAGCCACCCATGCCAGTACCTAAGTACAATTAAATGTGTAAACATGACAAAGTATGGCTAAAATTGTAAAGGCAGAACTTTGTCAAGAAAGAAAAAGAGAAAAGTTGGAAATATAGATGGTGTATACTTTCCTTGTGAAGTGGGATTATACTTTACTTGTGAAGTGAGAACTCCTGCAACTTACATGTGTTGATTCATACTTTTGCTAGGTCTCATGTGCTAAGAGCATACTTCTCGGCATGAGCCGAAGCAGTAATTGAGATATTCATGGGTTTTACTATCCCTATATCAAGGGGAGATCACTCTGCCCAGCCGCCACTTAGGTGGGCAGATAAATGTTAGCTTTTGTTAGCTAAATGCTTTATCTGGGAGGGCTGGATTTGCAAGGTAGTAGTAGTTCTCCTAAGGTATTATGACTGGGTAACATATTTAAATAAGAAATGTGTCCACACAAGATGTTTCAGAAGTCAAGGTTAAAAAGTCTTAAAGATATAGTGGGTATAATGAACAAATACCTGAAAACAAGTAAGGTACTACATCAGGAATACAAGGTCACTGTGACAGACTTTGAATAAAGTCAAGTTACTCATCTGGGGCCCATTTCACTAAAGTGTGTAACCTCTGTGTAAAGTACGTCTGGCGTAAGTTACGCTAACTACCTTGCATAAGCAGAATTTTCCCGTTTCACTAAAGTTCTGTAAGCTACGCATTAACGTAAATACTTCCGTAACTTTGAGGCAAGCACCTACCTGGCGTAAGTTTTGTGCAAGTAAAAAATGGCGGCTTTTATCATCTACGGACTTACTCAACAGCGAAATGTCCAACGAAGTTTGCAATGCCAATGTGTGTTCCAGGACAGAACACAGGTCCTCGATACTTTGGATGACTGAAGTTTAATATCAAGATATTGTTTTCCAAGAAACATTATTCTGCAACTGACAGATCTGGTGAGAGATGATGTACAAAGACCAACGCTGAGATCTCATCCGGTACCCGCACACATTCAGGTTTGTAGCATAGAAATATTGCTTCCACAATTCAAATTTAAATATGCCACTCGGAAATACCCTGCTAAAAATAGCATTTACTTGCCCAATGAGAATCTGCTAACTGGTCGGGGTAACAGGGGGTAATTTTTTAAATGAATACTCACTCTGCATCATGCGTGTGTGAAATAAGAGCAATAACTTAAAACAAAAATATTTAAAATATATCATTAGCAATATAGAAACAACATAAAATTCCCTTTTAATTAAGTTTTGATGTAACACTGTATACAATTAAGTCTTTATAACTCTTGTGTATTGATACTGGTAAAGTAGTCTCCCCTCCAAATTATTTTCTTTTTAAATGCACTGATTTCAGTGTACAACAAAGGACAACATACATTTTCCCAGCATTTCCAAACATAAAAAATGCCACGGCGATGTATACTTATGTATAATAAATATCAAAGTACTAAAGAGCTAGTTGAAGACCACCTAAAGTTTATACCAAAGGAGTGTGATGTTATCTTGGGAAAAAAAGTGACCAAAATTTGTCACAAAACCAAATAATATATGTACTATACAAATATACTATAGTGTCGTTTAACAGCATTTAATAAATATTGCAAAATGCTCATTAATACACAGGTTATTTGGTGACTGTCACCAAATTCTGACTGCCAATAAGAGGTGTGAATGCCCTTAATAAGCTTAGTTCTACCAGTCTTGATTTATTAGAGGCTCTGTGAGGGGGTAGTATAAGTATTTGGCTCTCTTATTCAATAGTGTTTATTGTTTTATATCAATTTAATGATAATATTTCACTTACAAAATTTTTTCACCTTTGATTATCATACAAATTTAATTGAAGGGTAATTTCAGCATTTTAAACTCTGACATTGATTATGCAATTTCCTGGAAAATTTCATCCATTAAAAGAAATTATTTTATTTTAGTGTACATATTCTGTACATGTAATAAAATATTTTTTTTTAATTGCCAAAATTACACCAAACTTAATGATTGAATTGACTAATATGGATGGATACCATAATCGAAATAAATAAAGTCATAAATACAGGCAGAAAAACTTATAACTAAATCATTCTGTATATCAATTTCTTTAGGGTGAGTGAGGGTGGGATATGTAGGTGGGTTTTTTCTTACATAAGGTACAACTTGTGTCATTACACTTTTGATATCAAACAACTTGATTTAACCAGGTCCAATTTTTTCTTCTATTTCCTTCTTCTTTGCAGACTGCTTCAGATCTGACCATTTCTTCTTAACTTGTTTTAATGTTCTGAGGGCAATTCCACAGGCATTTACTCCATAAAAATAAATTAATATGAACAATATCAATTAAAATTTCATATGTAAGCAATGTCAAGAATCAAACATGAATATTTTAAGTATCATAATTTTTTGAAGCAATGCTTCAAATAAATGCAGCCCAGTATCCTCTCTAGAATGGCTACCTTTGCTATGAGTGTGTGTTTGTGTCAATATTATTAGAAGCTATGACATATTAGCATTGGAGGCAGGAAAAAATTTTTGTTGGAAAGATAAGACTCATATCAATTTATTGTGATACATGACAAAATTTGTATTAAATCTGGTGAAGGTAATTTTCTTAATCTCTTTTTGAGAAATATATGCAAAACATCTTCTGTTATGTAGACATAGATATAAGAATTATATTATTCGTGTTAGTCCATGAATTAGGGTATTTTCACTTGTAATAATTTTGATAATATTCTTATAGTGACAAATTAGTTACCGAGAAATTCATCAGCATTGTAACCAAATAATTTCATTCTCACTGTTGTCAAAAACTTAGTATCGAGGAACAGGTATGTATTGATTGTAATTATTGTTTTAATTAAATTCCCTATATTTGTAAGATCATTTTTGGAATGGTATTTAAATGTTAATTATTGTCATAATGTATCAATAGGGACAAGAGCGCGGAGCAGCGGCATAATGAAATGTTTTCTCTATGCATGCATGCAATATATGTTTCTGAATCATATGCAAAGTGAAAAAAAAATTATAAGATAAAAACAATACTTACGAATTGACAATATTAACCCAAATCTCCTTTTCGTGTGCTCAGAAATTCCGGTGTTATGACTTCCAAAATGATTGTGATAATTTTCAGTGATTGCATCTGTCAGGCAATTAATTTCCCCCTCTGACCAATTATTTGACCTTGCATCTCCTTTTGCCATTATTGTTGTATGTGAAGCTGTGTTTGTCATCTGTCAAGTGCGCGCCGGAAGTTTACATCAATAGGACACCTTTATTGTCTCCTATCGATGAAGAGTCAAAGTAACCAACATACGGCAGGTGCATAAGTTGTGACGATGTATCAGATTTGTGTACACGTTCGAGAAATGCTCACTTTGCGTAAGTTAAGTCTTGTGTAAATTCTTACTTTGTGCGTAAGTTACGCCAGTGTTAGTAAAACGGGCCCCTGGTGATACATCCACCTTTAAACTTCCCTAAGTCTCTGTTTGATAGGTTACAAGATACTGAGGGTATAATGAAGCAATAACTTAAAATACAAAATTTGCTCAAGCAAGAATATTAGGTCAAAGTGACCATGTTTTGTATGACTGAGCTGCTCTTCTAAATATTCATACAAAGACAAAGTTTGGTGATGTAATAGGATCAATGATATTAAAGACATGTCGATCGAGTAGCTTAAAATATACATATGTCACTGAATTGCTACAAATGGGTCACAAGTACTGACTTCTGTCAAAATTAATTACTCTTCTTAGGATGCATCAACACAAAGTTTAATGAGTGTATACAACTGGGTGCAAGATATTGAGGTAAAACAAATTTTAAATAACTGAGAAGTGAAAATTACATGACAATGACCTACTTTTTATATACATTAGTTATCCACATACTTAATATGTTTATGAGTGTAGGTGTAATACAATATGAGCAGATGAATATGTGAATGGCCAAATCACCATAACCCGTCAAACTTAGTTGACTAGGGGTTAAGGGAAAACTCAAATTTACTACCCCATGGGTAGGTAATTTTGCAAATTCTGCACTTCATTTCCATATCAGTAACACTTCATTTGCATTTGAAATGCACATAATTCATTTTGTTTGAATTCTTTTGCTTTCATTCACATTTGTTTTTCAGCTAATTTTGTCTCATTATTTTTGTTTACTTTCTCATAAATGCACTGTGATTGATTTTTAGAAAAGAAATGGAAATGGATTTACAAAGTGGAATTTCAATTTTCATGGGTGTTATAAAGAGACAGCTATTGTTTTAATATCTTGTCTTCATAAAAAAACTGCAGCAATAAAATAGCAAATCCATAGTTCTGACAAAGATGAGGACTATTCCATTTAAACATAAATGGTACCCAGCGAAGGCACTTTTTTAAACATATAGGCCAGGGTACTCCAATTACCCAAAGAGTCCATATGAAAACAATACAAAATTGTAAACTGAATATATGGGTGAGTATTCTACATTAAAAATGCCTTCTCTGGGTCCCATTTATATTTTGCTGGAACAGCCCTGATGATGTTATCATCTCAATGGATGTTATTTCACTCAACAAAAACAATACCATGGCTTGAAAAAGCCAAACAACTGCCTGTTAGTGTAATAATCTGATCCTGGATTTGCATGCAAAAAGGTTTTTCAAAATTTTGTTGTAGCTTCCAAATTATTTTTAAAATCCAATCTTGAAATAAAGTTTCATTTGTTTTTGTTTTTGTTTAGCTTTCGTCATTCTGCATTTTGAATCTGCACTAATTTCTTCAAAATATATTCATCATTTCATCTGCAGTCATTCTACATTCCATTTTTATTTCACTGATGAAATTATCTATTTCAGGATCTGTACATAAAGAATGAGGTTGATATGGCATAGGAATGTGTAAAGACCATCAGACCACTATTAATTCAGAAATAAGCTCTTTCCCCATAATCAGAACAAAACATGAATACAGTTTTGTGTATACCCACTGCACAATTTGAATGAAATTCAAAACAAACTTTGATCTATAAAATTTTGATTTGATGCAAAAACTCTGAAGCCAAGTACATCCGGGAAAACTCTGCAGTAAATAATTCAAGTCTGTGTGTGTGATGCAGAAATGTCAGATAAGAAATGTAACATAAATTGGGTGTGCAATTAAATATCAGAACACAATGCAAAGAAACTGATCTTACTCCTCTTTTGCTTTATCATCATAGGTCATATATGAGCATCTCATTTTGATATTCTTTTGGATCCATGTGACCTCTTTGCTCTGCAAAGAAGAGAATTCAAATCAGAAAATGAAAAGTACAATACAATGTGTAAAAATGCTGACAGGAGTGTATTAAGTGATAGTGGGTGTGGAGATCTAAGTTTGTATGCATAATATTGCTGAGATGAGTGTAAGAGTGAGTGGGTGTGGGGATCTAAGCTTGTACGCATAATATTGCTGAGAGGTGTGTAAGAGTGGGAGTGGGTTTGAGGATTTAAGCTAATATGCATAATATATGCTGACAGGCATGTACGGGTGACAGTGGTTGTGGGGATCTAAGCTTATATGTATAATATTGCTGAAAAGAGCTTAAGGGTGATAGTGGGTGTGGGGATCTAAGCTTTTAATGCATAAAATGTAAGGGTGAGAGGGTGGGGTGGGGACCTAAGCTTGTATGTACAGTATAATAATGCTGAGAAGAGTGTAAGAGTGCAAGTGGGTGTGGGGATCTAAGTTTTAATGACAAACAAGTGACCTGACTTACTTACAATCTGATACTTTGATATAATCTATTACGTTACATAAACAAATTCAAACTGTTGTAGCTTCACTACCTTACATCCATGTTTTTATGACATTTTCACACTGAACTTTCTCCATGAGAACATGAATCAAATATTCAGTTCATAAACAGTGAGGAAAATCCTTTTCATAAGGGAGCTGCAAAGCTTCTGCAGTGGTGTTGCACCTGTAATCAATTGCCATTTCAAACTCTGTAAATATGCCATTATGAAATGCTCATCTTCATCCAGATTTAATCATACATCAGAATTACTTGTCCTATGCCAGGATGCTTTGGTCACAGTTGGTTAAATCTCTGCATTGGGGTTTTGTTAAGAAAGATGTGTAAATAATTTTCTACCTTTAGTAACTAAAGGCAAATTCGATGGCAGAATGGCATCATCCACATAATCTAAAAGACCTTCATGCAAGGAAATTTTCTGTCACATTTGGTCAAATCCTTTTATGTGGTATCTAGCATGCACGTGTATTACCTATTTAAGCACAGTACGTATTCATACCTTAAAGCAGTCTGTAAGAATGATTGTCATAAAGCATGCTGAATTGTCATAAAGAAGTTACTGAGTTATGTCATACAATGTAGCACTGCAATATTTGTCTACTTTCCTGTAAAATAACTTGATAAAACACATATATTTCATTTTTAATAGTTCTGTTTGACTTTTCTTTAAACTGCAAGAATGGCACAAAGATTATGTTATTTTACTGGATATATGAATCTCACTTCCTCTAAACAGGACATTTTCCAGTCCAAACTGGGGAAATATGAACATTTGTGGGTTGAAAATGGGCCAAAATTTCACCCACCAAAAAGGCCAAGGAGATATCCTACAAAATATGCAAGAACATTGATCCATGCATTAAGAATCTAGATGTAAACAGTGCCAGATTAAACCCTGTGGAGGCCCCTAGGCAGTCGAAATCTCGGGGTCCCCCTGGCAAATTATCTCCTAATACGTCAAGATCAAATCAATTCAATATTATTTTGATCCGTTGTCACTTGGCCCCTAAAAGGCGTGAGGCCCATAGGCCGGTGCCTACTCTGCCTAGTTGGTAATCCGGCACTGGACATAAATGACATGAGGTGCTCGAAAATGGTATATTTTTCAAATTAATTCTACTGTCAATATGGTTTCTGAAAAAAGTATAATATAAAATCTCAACATTTTTTATAACATTACCACTGCCATATAGTGACATTATACAAAATGGGAAATTAAGCTGACCTTGAAAGTAAGCCTTCATTGAAAATAAAAATAAGGTAATCGATTCCTACATTTTGCACCCAAAGTATTAAGCCAGGCTTGATAATAATATGACTAATATAATTAACATGTATCTTAAATGCACAAAAGTTAACGTGGGGAGAAAATGAGATATCCTCATGGAAGAAATAAAGAAAATCTAGACAAATTCTGTAAAAGTCAAATCACAGAACCATGCATCAAGTAAGACTGAACTATCACTAATATATTTCTATCAATGCTCAATTTGAAGAAGTCCATGTTGCATGTTTTTTTTATAAAATATGTAATTTACCAGTTATTCTTTATGCAATTTATGCTCACACTAGAAGAGACAATGTTTTGTAATTTCTGTGCCATAAGTTTCTTGAATGTATTATTGACAGTGTTGACTGTAAATACGGTGGTGGTGACAAAACCAGATCATTTTGTTTACAATGGCTACATGTACTATGCAGTTCTTCCATCTTGAACCTGCCAAATTATTTATTTATCTGTAAGACATTCCAGATTCTGAACTTAAAATAGGAACAGATGCATTTAATTTTCAGCCTTGATAAAGCATGATTTCAAGATTTTCAAGTGCTGGTTGCCAGATATATTATCACATTGTTTTTGCTACTTTATTCTGATTGGAAACAGACAAAAAGTAAGTCATCATGGGCAAAATGATACATCTGACTAACAACCAAACATAACTTGAGTTTAAAGTGTGGGTACACTTTTTAATTTCTTTACAAAAACTATACATATCCCACTCGAACAATATTTTAACAGTAGTGTAATGAACACCATAGTGAACACAATTAACATAACAAACCTTGTAATGCAACAAATCATTTGGCAATCCTTTCAGTTGATACATCTTACCTTTGAAGTATGGGAATACTAATAACATTGAATTTATAGTTGATTCTCTAATGTCTGAATTAAATTATTTCCATAAAAATGAACAATTACAAATTTCACTTACAATTTTGGTATTTATTTATATATATATGACGAGTAAATATTTTCAAGGATTTTCACACTGAAAGCACAAATTATGAACTAATAATACTCACGTTCTTTATCTCACCAGGCTCTGCAGGGCTAACTTTTGCTGTCATGGTCAGGAAGTATAATCTCTTCTCTTTTTTATATGGTTATCCTGGAAAAAAAAGTGATGGTTGAGGGTAAAGACTTTAAGAAAGTGACAATAGCTACTTTATTGCTTTCAAAATGATGTGATAGTTACAAGCATTAGCTTCTGAGAAAAATTAACTTCTAATCCTGGTAACTTTTCACAAATTTTCTGACTGTAAATAATAGTAAACATACCTTATCAAATCTGAAAATTATGGAAGCTCATGTAAGTATCATATCACATGTAATATTAAGAGACTTAAGGATCCTATTTAAACTCTTATAGCATATTCCATTTATTAAATTATTAAATTTCTAACAAAACTATCATTTGCTTCATTTCGATTGTACAGGGATATTGTGACAGATGGATTGTAGAGCATTATGGATCCATCAAACCATTTCTATCCCTGTCGACTTTATCTGCTGGTAACCCTTCTTGAAACAAACTGTTCTCCCCACTTTAAATGTGTAAAGGCAAGATATATATATATATATATATATATATATATATATATATATATATATATATATATATATATATATATATAGTATCTATCTGTTTCTCACTATCTGTCATACCGGATGCTGGAGGTCACGGGTTTGAACCCCGGCCGAGTCATACTAAAGACTTATAAAAATTTAAATTTAATTTGGAACAAATCAACACCATAATCTAAGAGGTGTAATTTGCAAATGAAATCCATCCGTAAGGGATGAAAAATAAAGTAACCAAATTGGATATATAGATAGATGGATATGAGAAAGGGAAACTCAAATCAAAATTTTTACTACATCAAACACAATGCGTTTATCCCGCAAAACAATAATATAACACATATACAGGTTATGCATTTCTGGATGTGAATTGTGGCATGACAAAATCACAACATTTTAAATTTACAATTTATTTGTACATACTAACAACAGAATTTTCAATAATGCTCCAACTGTTAGAATGTCGTGCTTATAACACGACTCCTACTCTACAAATTGAATTTTCAGTATAACGTAGACTTTGGGCGAGTATATATGGTAGTTAAATTAAAAAGAAGTTTCTGTACTTAACTGCATCAAATAAAAAAAAATCCGTCGATATGTAACAGGCTCTCGACCCTTACAGATTCTTTTGTTTTTCCTGCTGGTTATCAGCGAAATTCACATGCTCGCTTTGTCATCATAATCAACTTTTCCACATGAATCGAAGCAATGAGGGTCTAGAGGCGACTCTGTTACTGTAGAATTTTACTGCTAATGACACACACACACACACACACGCAGAAAAGACTGAGAACACAGAATCACCACAAATCAAATTGGATTTAGGTGGGATTTTGCAGGTGTGTCAGCGTATATTTCTAGTTCACTTGTCTGATTCACAAGACTAATGGGGGAAAAAATCATTTTACAGGGCTACAGTACAAACAGATGCATGAGCACCTATTGCAAGACAACTGTGAGCCAGTGAGCACTGTTTAAAATAATATATCACATCAATGAACGTGATGAAAGTTACGATATTAACAACAATAATAGCTGCACATGATCAAAGGTTGCTGGATTATTGCTGGTATGTAATCATATATTTCCAGTTCATTTTGTGGCTAGGCACTGATCTAATTAAAGTACAAGTTTAATTTTGTAGGAATACGTTGATTTGAACATTGCTAAATATTTTATATTATTTCTTAAATCTCCAGTATTTAACAGAAAGATACGCAAAAAAATTATCACCGATGTTTCAAGCTGATCAATCCAAAACTCACTGGGTCACAGACAAATTCAGCCAAATTATCGGGGTTTACATTATACCTTTGACAATATTTTCTTTTTTTTTAAATTTTGGAGGGTGAAATGCAAAAAAAAAAAAAATTTATAATTTATTTTGTAATACATTGCAGAAATAGGTTAAATTTTGGTATGGTAACATTTTGACTTTATGAGTACTTTTGAAATGAGTACATTTCAGCATTCGTATGTACGTTTTGACTTGGGTACGTTATGACCCGAATACGTTTTGAATTATATACGTTTCGGTCAAGGTACGTTTTGACTTGGGTATGTTATGCCTATAAATCATTCTGATCCATTAAAAACATTTTTTCCTGTGCTAATCAACCAATTTGGAGGTAAGAACAAATTTCTACAACCCCATGTCAACCATCCTATCTTCTCTGCTTTTCATTAACACACTCCTGAGTATGTTCAGGTACATCTAGATGTACCAACAAATCCTGTCAATCACTGGATACATTTAAACATATTTTATTTAATCCCTAGCTTTTGGGGTCTCGGCAGAAGACGGTACAGGAGAATTATTCAAACTGCATTCTTTTGGTTTAGATCCGTAATTTTGTCAGACATGTCACATCATGTCAGTATTGTATGCAAGTAATCACATGCTTCAAAAGAAATCCAACAGTGTTACAATATGATTATTTTGATCATAATGGCACAAGCGCGCCAAGGCAATATTTTACATCTTTTTGTCTTAATAAGAGATGAATGTATCTGTAAAATGTAAATATTGACTGATCACGAGTAATATTTATACAGATGCTAGCGACTTGTATGATTTAGCTGAGCATGTTCAGAAATGTGTGCATGATAATTTACTCACTTTTGCTGATGACATGCTTTCAATTTATTTGGTAAAATCTAAACGGAAAAGCGATTGGGTTAAGATGAAATAATGAAGCCTTCAACTTTCAAGAGAAATAACAGGCCTAATACAATTTATCCCCTTCGCATCGTGTGCATAATGTATGGGAGCATGCACATTTCAATGACGGGAACCTTGGCAGCCTATGCAAAAGGCGCACAGTCACTAGCAAGGATGAAAAGCTCGTTGATATAAGCTTGATTGAGAGAGCATATATATATATATATATATATATATATATATATATATATATATATATGTATATAACATGGCTTTTAAAGTGTTGGTATAAAACAATTTTATATTGGTATATTAGATTGTGATGTGCCTATGGCACATTTATATGCACATATCAACACTGTTTCAACTGTAATTTCCACTGATTAAGCATTCAAGACATAAGAAAATAACGATACATATAATAGCAATCCCCGTTTTTAAATAAATTTAACATGGAACACATTTTCATCGTAATCCGTTCTGCTTTTCTGCTTTCTTTTTTGTACCCCCCCCCATCTCCTATATAAAGGACAAAATACGCAAAAATAAGGAGAGAGAAAACGACTTTGGGCTCGAAAACCTAGAAGAACCTGGTTCGTCGTAATGAAATGTATACACTTTCCTTGGGATATCTTTAAATGCTCATAATATCAATCATAAAATGTTGCAATAGACTGTTGACACTATGCGGTAAATTTCTCGGTTACAAGGTACACACATACTGTAATCTATTTAATGCTTATTTGTTGTTGCTTTTTTTTTCTTAAACTTATAAGGTTCTAAAACCAAATTATCAATTAAATATGAGAATGTCCGAAGGGTGCCAACCCGTGTACCCTTCTCTCACTTTGTTGGTTGGTCAGGCAGCAGACTAACTGACCAATAGAGAATCACAGAGATTGACAATAACAAAAATGCCTTTATGGTAATTCTCCCATAACCCTCCAAAAACTTCTCTCTCTCTCTCTCTCTCTCTCTCTCTGGACCATCGTAGCAAGATACGGGCAAACATCCGCGAAAAGATGAGCGTAGAAGATTTTCACCTGTGTCATGCTATAATGTTTCTGGAAACAGGAATAAATAAAGGCAAGCCAAACCGACCAACGGAAAGAAGAAAGAGCCATAGATGTAGGATAAAAACAATTTTATGGTCAGTAGTAATGCTAATTAAAGCAGAATAATGAAACAGATCTACTGTAAATGCATTAAAAATGTTTTAATTACCTCTTGCTGATTCGTCATTCGCTTTCTTTATATTCTAGGCTCATTTCCAAAAATTTGCCGGTACTTGAATGGCTGAACGTTCAGTGTTCCTCAAGCAGTTCAGTGTTCCTCAAGCAAACCATATGTTTGTTGTGCTCTACTTTCTTCATTAGAACCATCTTCCATGTTTAAATCATAAGTGCGTCTTATATTTATTTAATCAATATAAATGAAAATTGAAGCTCAGAAAAGAAAACTAGCAATTTATCAATTTGCAAATGGGATTGTGAATATCCTCAAAAGGCATAGAACTACATTTGTAGCGGACACACTGGCAGAGATGTGATGAGTTTATTCACTCAGTCAATACACAGTACCCTGAAGTCAATGTTAACTCCGTTCAAAGGCAAGTATGTGTATTTGTATGTGATATAAATAAAATACATGTATAGCATGTACCCTATATCATTCATATACCACTCGCTGTACAAGCTTTTAATTACAAGGAAACTTGGTAAGTCTCCTTTCCCTTTAATGAAAAAATTGTACACCTCATGGTATATCTATCATATCGTACATTTTATATATATATATATATATATATATATATATATATATATATATATATATATATATACACACACATAGATACATACAACGTTTGAGGTAATAATATACCATATCCATATTCTGTTTTCACATCTTGTGCTGGCATATTTACATCAAGCTGAATCGTCTTTGTACCTATCATCACATCGTGCGCATCTTGTACTATGATAGCAACATCTAAATCCACGACGCCTGCATTAAAGCATTAACGCTTATGTATTTTCAGTGACTTGGCCTTATGGGTATAAAGAAAGAGGAAAAAACCATTATTATTAAGGTTGTACTCCATAGTATTTTTGCAACGACTGAGGTTTGTGGGAGGGTTGGGGGTTGGAAATCAAAAATAACAACACACAACACACAATGATTGGTAGCCATACAACGCACATGATGTAGTAATATAACTGCTTGTACCACAGTCCTCTTCTAAGCATATCTGACCCTAATAGAATCGCATTAACCCCTCCATGCGGTGCACACAGAGCCCAAAATGTCACAAATTTCAGCCCTGTACTGAATCCATTGTGAAAAAAGAAACATTTATGGCACTTGACACTAACAAACGTGTACTAAATAACACCTTAATGAGTCAACAGATAGAATCATCAGTGATCCATTTTCCAACAACATATTTAATTTAAAAATTTCAAAAACCTAACAAAAGTAGAGCTAGGAGAAATCGGGCAGATAGTTTCTATGTTACAACCGACTACAGAATCTCAAAATAAGCTGGTGCAATATGATATGTGCAAATGTCTCCTTATGCATACCGCTCTGAACCATCTATTTTGAAATCACTGTAACTATTAAGCGACATGCAAGTGGATAAAGGATGGGTATTTTCATAATCAAACATTTACCTCATGCCAATGTAGAGAAATTTTGAGTACTTGCTAAACGTCAGATAACTGCAATGATTCAGGATTCGCCAGCGCTAACTCCTACGCTTTTTTACTGTACAATCCAGGCCGCAACCTCACTCCTCCCCACCCCCATTCCTTACCTCCACACTAGACAGGGACCTGGGGGTGGGGTGATAAATCCAAAATCTGGAACAAACGATACTTCCTTTATTATTGCACGTCAAAGTTTGGTAGTGTGCTCACATTTTTCCTCAAAATATTGTCATTGAAATATGTGCACAAGTAACACTTGTTGCCTTCTGTGGACCCAGAAGCTGTAGTAAAAGATGATGACCCTTCTCACAAATGTATACCTCATGGGTAACATTACTACCAATTATGGTGAATTTACCAACCATTTAGAAGGTGTGGTAAAGGACAGACCAATGGATAGATGGACATTCTGACAGGGCATAGCAATATGTTTGTTTTTTTTTTTCTTTCTTTTCTTTTTAGAACAAATAACATGCACTATAACGTACCTACCTTCACAAAATATACCGAGTTCCAATTGAATGAGAACAAGCTATCGGCATTTTGATGCACTCCATTTTAAACACTGATTGCTACAGATTGGTATTACATGTACATTAATAAATATCAGTCACATTACGTGGCAGTCCAGGAAATGAGCATTCGAGACCTTCTTGAGGTGAGCAAAAGTTATTTGAACAAACACTCTCACAATATATGGTTGCAAAAAAGAAGCCCCACTTGTAGTGGGCTAGCTAAGATAACAAAACATTTCCACTACAGCTATTATCTTCCTTTGATTTTGACGTACCTTTCCGAGAAAAAAATAAGTACCCTGGTACATTCTGGCCGACAAATCAAAATGATTTGGATTACTCAGGCTATAACAAGCAGGTACGTTGGGGAGGTCTATGTGGGAAACATTTACGATCACTATAACACGTCTGACCTTGTCTTGGCCGTACTGAACATAATAATTTTATTACATCTTCACCCATTTTTATCATGATAACATTTAAAGAGAAAAAATCATAGAAAAGACTGGCAAACAATTTTACAACGAATCATTCGAATAAGCTTACACAATGAAAATAATATAAAAAATAAAGAATATATGGCACGAAGAATACTCTTAAACTAATGTCATATCAGTGTGTAACAATACTGGTCTATTAGTATTTAAAAACGTAACTCTGCAGTGATCTAATTCATCATCGTAGCCAGAAGCAGTTTGATAAAAGGAAACTATCAAAATGTTTTGAAAACTCCCCCTTATGATGGTGTGTGTTAACGTCACTACGGCAACAGTTCAGTGTCACTGGGAAGTTATTATGGCGACAGTAGCATTTGGGTTACAAAATTTGTCACCCTGTTTGCTATCATTCTGTACATTACTTTGCTGCCTGATTCAATTAAAGAAATTTTTTTAAAAGTATTATAATATTGCCGTTAACTAGTATTTGCACATTCTGATGCAAGCTATGCATGTTTATTAAATACATTAAAGTGATAACGTATGTTTAAGATCTCGCTCACTGATATAGGTTACAGCCTTATATCTCGCACAACTTTGCCCAAACATTACACCAAATCACACGTGTATGCATGTGACTTCATGGATTATCATCAGCGAAAGTTACACCCTGGAGGACAAGCACGACGACACAATCATGGGGGGGGGGAGTAGAATGATATGACCTGTCCTGTATCATTAACCATCACAACTGCTCATTTTCACTAGACTATGTTGTCATTATTGTTGTTGTTACAGGTTTAATGTCATTTCATCAGCACATGATATATACATGGCAACCAGTATACTTGGAGGGGGAAGAACCTGGAAAAATTCCAGAAAGCTACCAGCAAACTTGCTCACATATCCAAGTTGCCTGAGCCCGAGACTCGAATCCACTCTACTATGTATACACGTCTTTGAGAATGTTCACTATTGTACTGCAGCGACCACTGTTGTATTACAGACACGACAGAAAATATCAGTCAGGCTTATATTATTTATCCTGGCTATACTTTCCCTGCAACAGTGGAAATAGGGTTACTGATCGCTACTACATTGTGTATATAATCTGTAGCAGAGTTAGTGTGGGAACATCTTATAATGGCAGAGAATATTTTATTTTGGCAGAGCAAGCGCGAAAAACATTTTAATACTAAACAATTACAGCAGTGTGTGTGAAACTAAGCCAACAAGAGGTAATTAAAAGATTTTAATATATTTACAAGTGATCTAAGTCATTATTCTGCTTTAGCAACAGTACAACCAACCATAACCCCCCTCTCTCTCTCTCTCATCCTTTGCTCGGTTTGACTTAACTTTTACCATCATTCATAAGTCCAGAGATATCGTGGAATAACACAAATGCAAATCCTCTACGTTCGTCATCTCATAGATTAAAATTCCGTATCTTGCTACGATGAGAGAGAGAGAGAGAGAGAGAGAGAGAGAGAGGCCTTTGGACATTTTCATATTTTAATAATAATCGATTATTTAGAACATTATAGTATGTTTAAGGAAAAAAAACTACAAAACAACATTAAAAACATCAAAGTATGTGTACTCAGTACCATGTAACCGAGGAATTTACTGGTTTGCAACATTGTATCATTGATAAACACTATAGATAAATCCCAAGGAAAGTGCACATGTATCGTTACAACAAATCATATTCTTGTAGGTTACTTGGTGTAATTTCTGTTTCAAGGTTTTTTATCCAGCCCAAATTCCTTTTCTCTCTCACTCCACATTTCTGCGCAGTTTGTCCGTTATGCATGAGATGGGAGGGGAGAACAGAAAGCAGAAAGACTTGTGATGAAAATGTGTACCATATTAATTCATTTAGAAAACGGGATTATTAATACTTTTCATCGTTATTTTCATACGTCACTAGTGACTAATTTGTGGAAATTGGTCATTGATCTAGAATCAACTGCAGACGCTCGCGAGAATGTTTATATACGCGTATTATTGCGCCACGGGCGATCACAATTTGATATACCAATAGTATTGGTATATCAAATTGCTTTATACCAACACTTTAAATGCATGTTATTTTTTAATGTATGTGGTATAAATATATCTATCTATCTATCTATCTATATATATATATAGATATATATATATATATATATATATATATATATATATATAAAATTTATGGATGTATATAATTGTGATATAATTTTACAATTTCAATGGAGTATGCGCGCGATGTTTCAGAACAGATCAAATCACTGTTTTGATTGAATGCATCATACAGATTTGTCATATGGGCCCAAAAGATGTACGACTTTTGGAACACACACAGACCATTTTGGCGTCCTTTGATCAAAAGAAGCTAATATTTCTGGAATGTGATGAATCAAAACATGACGTTGGTGCCGCTATCATTCCAGATGGCCACCCATTTGTATTTGCAAAAACAAAATTTGACAGAAAGCGAAATGGACTATGCTAACACAGAGCGGGAAATGTTGGCAATACTTTTGGATACACGCGTTTCCTTCAGCATATTTTGGCCTGTTGAGCAATTATACTACACGAGTACATCATTAACAGAAAAACTAAGATGGACCCTCGACATGTAAAAATAATCGAACCAGAGGAACAACTGAAAGATGAAATTGTCAAGCGAACTGCACTATTCATAAAATACAAACATGCAAGTTTTGTCAACAACGTAATTTGCGGAATCTCTGCAGCAACAACCATTGGTCTTGGTCTGGCAGGATTGGCAACCACAGCAACTATTAAAAGCAGACTAATTGAATATCTTGTCGATATATATCAATATTAATCGGAGACGCCGGCGGTGCTGGTAAAATAATTTTCAGACATTTTTAGCAAACACGGAAACCCCCCAACAAAGATATGAAACCGGGTACTGAGGATTTACCGACAGTAAAAATCGAGTGATTCCTTTTAAAACAAAAATGTATATAAATACAAAAAAAAAACAAGCTCTGTGAGTATTATTTTATTTGCAACTTTCTGGAAACAGAGTAGTCAGAAGATTCTATTCACACAGCCGCCATAAGGTTACTTTTTAAAAGACTATATTCAACTGGCCACAGTGTTTCAAATAATTAAGACTCATCCCTAATGCATTACCTGTCATCATGAACACATCTGGCTGGCGCAAACAAAATGCCGAAACAAAATTAATATTCTGCAAGAAAAAAAATCATCCCTACACAAAAGTTCCTTAGATTACTCCCCATTATCTGTTACGATGCCAGATCCTGTCAATCCTACTACAGAAGAGGCTCTTACATAGTGACAGATCAAGTTAGACGTGAATTTTAGGGATAAGTGACCACTGGTTTTAGACAGAATAGGGAGAAGTGAGGCCTTAAGAGGAAGAAGTGGGAGCAAAGCAATAAATCCAATTTGTGTGTGTGTGTGTGTGTGTGTGTGTGCGATTTTAGAAATGCAGTGTGTCTGTGATTTTGTTCACTTATTTGAATTATGTCCTCTATTTTTAATCATGCATATTTGCATTTAACATTGGTTTTACACAATACTATTTTCAAGCAGAAAATGATGTAGTATGTGTTTATTTTAAACATATTTTACACGTGTATGAAAATTATCATATTTATATGCAGTGAACTCGTACTTGAAAAGTAACTGGATGGAAACGTATTTATGCTTCATATTTTGGCAATGTGACTTTAAAAGTGCACAGTAGAAACTACACAATGTAATTAATTTTAACTGATAGTAACTAGAATACAGCATTATAATTGCAAGTCGGTAATAATCCTTATCAACTACCAGTTAACAATTTATTTTTGTTACTTTATGAAATTTTAGAATTAAATGGCAGTAAAAAAAAAAAGATTTCTAAACTGGTTTGAAGCAACTCTTATAACAGGTACATAAAAGGAAATGCACAAGTGTCTTCATACCATACTATATGTCCTAATTTCATTGCTACCGATAAAACACTATCCTAGCTATTCATAGACAACACAAGACAATGTAAGAATGAACTAAAACCTTCTTTTCAACTGAATTGACATAGTCAATAACAAATATGGCGCCATGCAACACAATACAGAGGTCATAATATAATTTGCCTCATGATACATTCCATTTATAAATTTTTATTCGCTCATTCTATAATAAGCTTGGCTTAGTCCCCAGAAATTATAGTCATTTAGGTATAGGATGGTGACAGACTACTAGTTCAATTCCCATAAACCTCAATGTTAATATGTTAAAAATTAAAATAAGTTCACACAAACTACACAAACAGTTTGAACAAATACTCTTGCTCTGATTTGTACAAAAAGTTATATCCATCCTACCATCCTAGTGAGATCTATCCATCCCATTAAGGGCTGATACCAATTATTTACATATATCTGCAGATCATTCCAGATTGTTTGCCCTGCAGAAGTGTATCTGGCAGCTGATAGAGACATTGGTAAACTTGTAGTTCTTAAACTGAATAATGAACACAACCATCTGTTGTTTCCAGACTTATTCATTCTGTATCCTGAGCAGCAACAATTTAGACAGGGATGAGCAGAAAAAAGTAAAATGGTGCAGAATATGGGAGTCAAACTAAAACTGTTGCAAGACCATATTTATTCTCAGGCATATACTTTACATAATCAACAAACTTTATTGTGCGAGTTATTACCATCACCATTTTTAGTTCCATGCTTTTATAACCCCCACACCTAGTCAGTTACTACATCTGCTGAACTTAGTTCTCAAACACCATGCTTAAAGCTGATGACCCCTCATAATTTTGTAATGTTAAATCTCCTGTTCAGATGATCACAATGACCTTTGATTCATGCGATGCATGATTTGACATGGATGACAAAACATATTTCAGTCTTAAATGTAAGACAGATAGATGGTGACGGCAAACAACTTTTGATAAGACATTTATTTTAATACAATTTCTGATTTTCTAGGTGAAAATAGTCAGCTGAGATGAAATGGGTAATTATTACATATTAGATACTATTTGCCATCATTAAAATATTTTCATCTCTGGGAACCCACTTTCATCACTGTGAAGGATCTAAACAACATGAGAGAAAATGAAGGAAGAATTTGGAACACAAACTGACAAAAAGAAATTGCCTGCTGAATTAGGAAGACGTGGTTAAAAATTAACTGTATCTTGCCATTGTACTTGCCAAGCATTGCTACACAAAAGTATGTTCTTTGTGCTGGAATTCCATCCACTGTGATAACACAGGCATATTTTTTGATGTTCTTTCCTGTTGTCTGAGGTGAGTTTGAACTACTGTTACGTATATGTAATTAAATTGCTTGTGTGTTAGTTTTGAAATTCTTTTTATTTTATTTTTGTTTCATTACATTTTATTGTAATGATTATTGAAAGGATTCAAAATTCTTTTTCAGTAATTCAATATTTTCTTTTAGCAAATGTTGTTTATTTAAGACGTAAAAGTGTTACATGAGCATTATTTTTAGTTAACCTAGTTCGTCCTGGGCTGGCAAGAACGTAAACAGGCAGTTAAAATGATTGGTCAGTATCAGGGTCATACTTTCCTTGCGTGATCACCATGTGTAAACAATGTTTCTTTACTACTGGTTTTTCAGTGGGGCTACACTGGCGTACATGATGGATTTCTTGTAGTAAGAGATCACATGACCCATCTCGCGAGACTTGAAATGATGTTTTTGGGGTTTAAATACGCATTCTTAATATTCTTCTGGCAGAGTTGTTTTAACATCTTGAAGGAACAAGGTGTTTCTTTTTATTCGTTGCCAGATTGTTTGTTTTTCATCTGACTTTTGGATTTAATAATTTATTCTCCTGGAAACTCAACAAGCTGATTTTTTTATAAAAAAATTCTGAAAGATATTCATAGAAATTTATTCTGGAATTATTCGGAAACAAAAACTGTGATTCAATTGAGGAATTGTTGATATTCGTACATTAGACTATATCTGACGTCATCGCCTTCCATATTTGTGTGTCGTCGAGAGTCGAACTTGGATTCTAATAGAACTATTTACTGATAGGACTTGTGTTTTTCATTCTTAGGATTAAATTTTGGATTATATTCACAAACCGTAAGTCCTATTTACCAATTTTTACATTGTTTTCTAGGGAAATAAATAATTTTGTTAAAATATACAAAGCTTGTTGGCTTTCAATCTTTTCTTTGTTACTGAGTACGAGCCCTTGTCATGTAACACTACCATTAATTCACAATTTCGAGAAAGTAAAAACAGTAGTTGTTGACAAAGACCTGAAGGTCAAGCCAGACAATGTCATCCAGTTGTGCAAATTTCATATAATGATGGCATTTACAAAAGAATAAAAGAAATCTGCAGTGAATCAAGAGGTGCAAATTATGATAACACAGCTTGAAAGGCAAATGGTGTATGCAAGGTTCAGAAGAGCCCATGGGAACAGCTCTCACCAGTTGCTCAAAGTAGCACTACAATAGTTTCTAGACTACTACCACAAGAACAGGTTACATAGTACTCACATGTTGTGTGCATACCCAAATAACAAGCATATAAACCTTGTTGATATAACAACAGAATGGAGTCAGCAAGTCACAAGATAAAATATGTCCTAAACAGGAATTTATCTGTTCTCAAAGCTGTTCAGGATTTACTTCTGGTATGCAGAACATCCAATTATGCTGTATGACATCAATCTTTTGTTCAGCACAAGACAGATCCATACAGACTGAATGATGATGATAAAGTTCTTACATTGGTGTCAAGAAATTGACTCCTGTCAGAGCAAATATCTTTGTGGAATAGTTGAAAGCAACATGATCTAAAACAGAAATAATATGCGAACAATCATGAGAAATGCTGAATACTTAAAATAATTATGGGACTGCTATTTCAACTCAACTTTGCAGTAAGAATGAAAAACAAAATCTCAATACTGTGATTGTGTATTATTCATAATAGACTGATTGTATGCAGTAAATCACCATTTGCTATTTAAAATATTAAAACTGGTTGTATTATTCAAAACTGAATTTTGGTAGTTGAATAGTTTAACTTAGCTGCATGTATCTAAGATGATAAAATATATACAAGTTTAATATGTAAGAACAAAATGATTAAATTGTTCTTCAATTTAATGTGGCATAAAATTAATATACATTAAAAATAACATGGCATCTAAAGTACTGGCATAAAGATATTTGATACAGCAATACTATTGGTATATCAAAAATTGTGATCTATCTATGGCGCATTAATGTGCATATATAAATATTGTTTCAACATTAGGCTGTATTTGAACAGTAGGCTATTAATACTGCTTCTCTATTCCCTAAAACGGTGATAATTTTCACTAATTACATTTTAATAAAATAATTATAAAAATATTAATCCCTGTCTTCTAAATAAATTAAACATGTTGCAGAAGTTCATCAAAAGCTTCTCTTTCTCTCATGGATAAGGGAGGTACTGTAATATGGGGAAGTATGTGGAGTGAGCAAAACAAGATAACTGAATTTGTACCAAATAACCTACAAGAACCTGGGATTTTGTAATGGGTACGTGTAAACATTCCATGGGATTTAATACAGTGTACATGATACCAATGATACAAAGTTGCAATAGCCTGCCAAGACTTGTATGGTACATTTAATTTTAAGGAGGAATACACATACTGTAATCTATTTGATGCTTTGTTTATTTTTAATTATTTCTTCATGTTTATAAAACCTATTAATATGGGCCTAAAAAATATATTATTCAATATTAAAATGTCTAAA
Organism: Megalonaias nervosa; assembly: GCA_016617855.1. Lineage (NCBI taxonomy): Eukaryota > Metazoa > Mollusca > Bivalvia > Unionida > Unionidae > Megalonaias > Megalonaias nervosa. Next base: position 57,888 of record JAECUM010002908.1, on the reverse strand, counting down.
GGCAGATCTACCCTCCCTCAACCTTTCTCTATCACTGCAAGGGCTGGTAAGCCAGCAGACTACTGATCAATAAAGAAACATAAGGATTGGCGATGAATGAATGCACCCCCCTCATGCCTTTAAGGTAAGACTCCTTAACCCCACCACTATCTCTCTCTGGACCAACGCTGAAAGATACCAGACAAAATCAGTTTAAAAAAACGAGCCTGGCAAATTTTCACCTGTGTCACGCAACGATGTCTCTGGACCTATATATAAATGATGGAAAAATCTAGTTATATGAAGCAACTGAAAGGGGAAAGTTAGAAATGAAGGATAGAAACAGTTGTATCGTTGGCAGTAATGTTAATTAAATCATAAAAATTACTTAGATAAATTGTAAATATGATGAAATGTAAATACATTTAAATGTCTGAATTACCTCTAGCTGGATCCTAATTTTGCTTAGTTTAGTATTTCCAATTTGTTCAAATATGCCAGCTGGTATGTGAAGGCCAGCACATTCAGTGTTAAAGTAGTAAACCATTATGTGTTTGTAGTGCTCTTTTTCTTCATTTAAACAATTTTTCTTGTTTAAATTATAAGTGTGTCATATATATATACTTAATCAATATGAATGAAAATAAAGTTCAATAACAATAAGAAGTAACTTATCAATTAGCAAAGGAGATTGCAACTATTTGCAAAAGGTAAAGAACTACATTTTGTAGGGACACACTGAACAGGGCTGTACCAAGTTCATTCATTCCATCAATAAACAGTTGCTTGTAGTCAATCTTAACTCCGTTGAAAATGCAAGTATGTATACTTGTATGTGATTTAAATAAAATATATGTATAATAGTTATGTTGTATCTTTGATATCCTACTCGTTGTATAAATTTTTGAATACAAGGAATTCAGCAAGCCTTGTTTCCTTATAATGAAAACCTTACACATCGCAAGGTATTATCAATGATACAGCATACATACTATACATGTATGTGATCTAAATAAAATATATGTATAGTATGTATGCCGTATCTTTGAAATACTACTCGTATAAATTTTTCAATAAATGGAATTCAGCAAGACTCGTTTCCTTATAATGAAAACCTTATACATCTCAAGGTATTATCAATGATACAGCGTACATACTATATATATATATATATATATATATATATATATATATATATATATATATACTATAGAGCTTTATATGGATCAACTTATTATTCAGTGTTATGTGGCAGTTATATTATATATGATACATGTGGTACACACACACACACACTCATATATATATTCAACTTAATAAATTATTTTTCAATCTACTCTTGATAGAAATGTGAGACCTTCTCTAGATATGCATAGATTGTGCTGGGGCCTCAGGTGAACAAATGGCCTATGGTGACAATTATGAAAGAAATATATCTGGTTTAGTAACAGAAAAATATTTTCCTGAATAAACAAAAATTAAAAATTTTCACACACCCCCAAACCAACTGGTGCCAATTTTTTAATTTGCTTGAAAGAAATACCCAGTATGACTAAATCTGATTAAAATCAGATCTCCGCTGTCCTACATGAAGATCTGACAGTGATCCCTTAGGGGTCATGTTCTGGCGACCTGTGTTATTATCATAATCACATATTTCATCAGATGAAGTCGTATACCTTCAATTTGGACAACCGAGAGGTGTGACTAAAGGATATCAATGTGTGCCAAGCAATTTAATTCCCTTTCAAATTTCTGAAAGCTGCATTTCCATTGGCTAATTTAAAGGTCAAAAGAACATGACCCCTAAGTGGTCACTGTCAGATCTTCGCATAGGACAGTGGATATCCAAATTTAATCGGATTGTGATATGACAAGTATGCAATGAAAATATAGAACACAAAAATGGAAATAAAATATACAATAAAAAATGCAATGCAATGGAAATAAAATATGCAATGGAAATCATATTTTGGTTTTAAATTTTTTAATTAAAAAATTAAAAGAAGTTTCTAATCATCAGAAGCTTACATATCTGCTTTTATTGCAAAACAGGAAATAGAATTAATCTGCAAAACTGTAACTAATAATTTTATGAAACGTGTGCAGTTTAGAAAGTTAATTAAAGATATTATTTCACAATACAAATTGTTCTTTTTTAATACAAAAATTGAAACAAATTTGATCTTTGTTCTATTTTTTTTTTTTTTTTATATTTCTTGTAATTTACTCAAGGGAGGATCCATAGTCATGGAAGAGTGCCTTACTCAAAATCCAAAGGGTCACAGGGTTCAATTCCCAAGACGAGATTCTTCTGCAACTTTTTCAATACAAACGGATGCAAGTACTTGTTAACAACACATGAGGCTAGCATTGAATATGGTTCAAAACAGTTGGTAGAATTTTCTCCACAAGAAACTGCAACATAAATATATTCAACTAAACTTTTAATCTTAAAGACATATTTCTTAATATACTTCAGAGCTGGATCATGAGATAGTTCCATAACATTTGCCGATTTCCACTGCGCATCAGGCCCGTCACTGTCATATGAAACACAATACACTAAAATTAGGTCATTATTTAAAGCAAGTTTGCAAGTTAAAAGATCTAAAATTAACAAATATTCAGAAATAATAATATTTAAAAATAAAGTCTATAAATTAATAATTTACTAAATTTGAAATTCCATTAGCACATACAGATTTCTATTGTGTGGCAGTCTGGTAACATTCATACAAAGTAGGTTACATTATTTTTTATTATTTCAATTAAGATGATAATATAAAAACAACCAATGAAACATTTATGCATACTTCGAGATAAAGACCACTAAATAAAATTTACTAACTTCTGAAATTTCCATTGCATATGATTTCCATTGCGCAGCATGTCAGTCACAATTACATGGAATAAAATTTTCAGTAAATTTGCATTTCAAAGTAAGTATTTATTTTTTATGTTTCATGTCAATTTATCACCTGAAATCATAGGTAGTTCAAACAGTTACGAAAAATTATTATTAGGCCTATACAATTTTTTTAAAATTTCCATTGCGCATTTATTTCCATTGTGTTCCATTTATCCATTGGGTGTTTTAGTCATACTCAGATAAAGGAACTCGTTATATCCATTATATTAGTTATCCATTATATTTGTTAAAGAAAAATATATTAATCTGTTCAAATTAAATGCCACCATCCCGGAAAAAATTGGCCGGTTCCTATGCAAGATAAATATTCGAGGCCATTGTGTCAGACTTTGTGTGGTTGATAACATGCACAATTTGCCGCACGATAAGTACTTACTCTTCATTATGTGCATTATTTGAGTAATGATTACAGTAAAAGTTAATACTAAAGATTATAAATATTTTATAAAGTAACGACTATGAGTTAAATGATTCAGTTCCCTGAAAGTATAGCAGACGACGGTTAATACTAAAACAAAATCAGCCATTTTCGACAAGTCATTCTGGGTAATTTTCTACATGAGCTTATGGTTCTGACTGGTAATAATATTGGTGCTTCATAGGAAGAAGCAGAGAAAGTGTAATATTGTACCAGTTTTACTTACAACGACTTGAAAGTAAAAAACATGAATTATGAGGTACACAGCAGATATTACTATACAGCTTTTCATATTCTCGCGGGTTCCATAATCTCGCCTAGAATCGTATAGCAGTCTGCAGATAATAGATACGGCGGCCGTGCGAATAGGACTTCCCAGCAATGATCACCGGTTCTTGATTCAGGTATCACGGTACCAATTGTTTTTCCATAGACCTCAATGCTAATGTTTTGTGAAATAAATATACTTTCTATCCTACCTCAGCATGCATGTCACCCACTGTCACAGAGAACAATGTTAGGTTGTCAATTTGACAAGGACAGAACCAGGTACTCCATTGCATTTAAGAGAGATAACTCTGCTGGAACTAGACAGGAGCAGCCCGGAGGGTGGACCCTACAACTTTTTTGGCTTAACTATATAGACCTTATTTTTGAAATTAAAGGTTCCTACGAAAGGCTGTAAAACAAAAGTTTTTGTCTTAATAATGAAAACTTCTCTAATTGACCATATTTTTTCTGATTTTTTTCACGTACTGGTCACTTAATTTTTTGTCGTCCACCCTCCCTGCTGCTATGATTTTTATCCAAAAATTATATCAAGTCCATTACGATATCTTGACCTCGGATCGTGTAAATTTATTGTTACAAAACCAAAGGGAGCAGCTTGTGCTTTTGAAAAGAAATTTTTAAATTTATTCATGTCCATGTCCCCAGAACACCAAGTATAATAAATATTTTGCAGTGTATGATTATCTACGCCATTAAACACAACTAAAATGTTACAGTTCTCTCTGATTACTTTTGGAATTTGTGTATAGCGCTGTGTAACATAAATCACGTCTGTGTTTTTATGTCTACTTCGAGAAAATATTCTAGCTGGATTTGATTGTTTGTCCAGCATAACATCATCATACACTACTAAATTATTAATGAATCCATCTAGGTCATCTACAGATGGCGCTTCATCAATATCAGTAATAAAATCTATGACATTGTCTTCATGCAACGATTTTGCGTTTTCATTAAAATCTTTAAGTACTTCGTAACATCGCTGATCATCTACAGATGGTGCTACTAAATACAATTTATCCCACTTGAGCCATCGCATTATTAGATTAAGCAATAATTGCGTCTTCCCACTTCCGGACGGACCTATTATAATCATTCTGATAGAATTCGGAAGCGCTGGATGGTGCTTTACTGGTTCTTGTTTTCGTGTCGCAGAAAAGTCAATTATATCCATATAATAAATAATATGATTCTATATTGTGTTTGATGCAGAGCACCTACCGATACTACTGAATTAACGACAATAACAACAAAAAATAAAAGACGAGCACTTACAGGTAAGTGTGTGAAATGTGGCACCAAGAAATATAAATTTATTCCAGCAAAGACAGGTGGGGGTGATATTGCTGCTTCGTTAGGAAAATTACCAGGAACTCCATGGGCTAAATACCCCGGTGAGAAACATTTACCCGGATATAATTATTGTGGTCCTGGAACTCGACTTGATATCAGACTCGATGATCAAGATCAACCAAAACCAGGAGAGTATCCAGTAAATAAGATCGATCAAGCGTGTCACGTTCATGATGTCGCGTATAAAAGTAAGGATTTGCAACACCGACATCTTGCGGATGTGAAATTGATTCACGCGTTAAATTCTATACCTAATAAATCTCTCAGAGAAAAATTAGCTAGTTTTCTAGTAAAAACTGCTATGAAAGGTAAACTGGTGCTAGGGGCTGGCAATTAATTATATAACTATCATAATGGAATCTGTTTATTATTCCCCGAGAGGATTTTGGAGAGGTAAGGCAGCGATTAGTAAACTCGCCGAAGCAGCAAAAGTTTCACGTGATGTCGCTGCATCATGGTTAGCACGACAGGCAATATGGCAAATCTTCCTAAGTCCACCTAAAAAAATTCATTACGCGCATTTTGATGTTAGTGTCCCTAATGAAGTTCATCAAGCAGATATTTTGTTTTTACCACACGATACCATTAAAACACGTGGACGAAAATCACGCACGTACAAATACGCGTTAACTGTTGTTGACATTGTTAGTAGATATAAAGAAGCGGAGCCATTATCAACGAAAACAGCATCCGAAGTTGCATCTGCGTTCGAACGAATTTATCATCGAGGTGGTCTACGATGGCCAAAACTACTACAGGTTGATCCCGGTAAAGAATTTCTTGGAGTAGTATCATCGTTGATGAACAAACACAACGTTAAAATCAGACGAGGACATACTGAAATTCATCGTGATCAGGCAATCGTTGAACGATTTAATAGAACACTTGCCGAGCGGTTATTCGGATATCAATATGCAAAGGAAATATCTACTGACTTCAAAGATAGATCTCGTGAATGGGTTGCAAGATTACCGAGTGTGATAGCTGCGTTGAATAATGAAATTACTCGTGCAACTTCCATGAAACCTTCTAATGCGATCAAAAAAAAATATATACCCCGTAGCTATAACGGACAACGACGTGAATCTTTCTCTCAACCAGTATTAGGTAATGTAACTGTAAGATATTTATATGAACCTGGCGAACTTGAAGGTGGTAAAAAAAGAGCAACCGATCCTATCTGGAGCGTAACTACACATAAAATTTCTAGCGTGGTTAGATCCACTGGTAGACCTCCAATATACAGACTAGATTCTACAGCCCCTCAACGTGGATTTGTACGTGAACAATTGCAAATAATTCCTGAGGATACGCAATTACCACCAAGTTCAATTTTGTAAACGTCCAGAGCCTCGACGTCGATTACACTCAAGAAAGGTCAGCATTACATTTTCACGTATATGACCGAGATCACTATTAATTCTGTCCACGGTAAATTGTCTTGGATTATTATTCGAATATTGCCATGACATATTACAGTTGCAACTTGCGCAATTATTATTCTGTAATTGTTTTAGTTTTATAATAAATTCAACATCAATATCAAAGTTATGATTATTTTTTTTGTCAAACTGCTTATAACTAGATAGTTTTTTTCTTATTACGTCATTATTAAAAGTTTGATTATTATTTTCTATAAAATTCATAATAACCCTATGTAGTTGAGATATTCTCCTGACTCGAGATACGGCGAGATAGACTAAATTCGACCATTCGATCCGATCATCTACAATCCAGATTTTAGTATCAGTTATAGTTAATCCCTGTGACGAGTGAATCGTTATAGCGTATCCTAACGTCCACGGTGATTTATTCATACTCAGCGCATTCTCAACGACATTAATATCGGCTAAAATAATATCATTCAAGACAAAATTCTGTATCCTTGGTGGAACCAAGACACCAGGAATTTCAACATCAATATTCTGTCGTCGAGTATCTGAGGGGCGATAACACAAAGGTACAGGTAGATCTGAAAACTTTTCTTTATGTAACGTAAATAATTTATCCTGTAGTTCATCACGAACTATCTTTCTACTCGCGACTATTAAATCAGCGGGATTCCATGAAGTCCAAAATTCATTCATAGAAGTCTCTGGAATTACTCCTCGCATTATCTCACATTGTAATCTGTCTGGCTGAAGTCTGATTAACCTTTTAAATTCCTTCAGCGGTTCATCGATAGCTCTATGGTCATCATGTATTTCTTCATAATAATTTACGTTATTCTTCAGCCATTCATGTGGAGACTGTCCAACAAAGGGTGGTGGTTGACCATGATCGCCGCACATAATCACATCAGTATTCTTTGTCAATAACCATTCAAGAAATGTTTTTAGTGTTTCTAACGACACCGTGCATATCTCGTCCCATATAATATATTTAGGTATATATTTCTCACCCATCCGCGATGGAGTCCACATGTCTCCGCACCATCTAAAGAAACTGTGATATGTACATGATTTTACTCCTCGTTGCTTTATTTCTCTAGCAAGTTTGTGCGTCGGTGTTAAAACAATCATATCTGATGTATTATTTATAAATAAATTAATTACACGAGTTGTTTTACCTGAACCACCACACCCATTAAGATAAACGGTCTTATGTCTAGATACAGGATCATACACAGATGGTGCAGATGACTTTAATATTTGATTATTATTTTTGTAATATGTCTCCGCAATTTCAACATCTGCAGATTCAGAATAACTAAGTATATTTTCTTGTTTTATTCTCCATGTCCCCCATTCACCATTACCGAGTTTTAATAAATCTTTATATTTTTTATGTACATAAAATGAATCCGTAGCGACTCTGACAGCGTAACGGGGAAATTTATTTATCATCGATAATAGATTTATAGAAACATATGCCAACATCGAAGATCTTAAATGAGTAAACTGCGGTGACTCGCCATCAAGGTAGCTCACAATGGTACCTAGTTTTGTTCCATCTGATAAATAAGCATTACATCTGTTTATAAACGTATTTTTTTCCGTTGTATCGGTGATTATAAAATCTGGTTCAGCGTCGTCCATAATCAATCTTGTACACGCTCGTTTATAATCGTATGAACCACCTTGAGTAAATTTACCGATTATTTTTCTACCGAGATCTTTTGTAAATTTCTCATCATGTTCATTCCTGTATTTATTTATTTTAATGATATAATCTTCATCAATATCAGGGAATTCTTTCCTGGTATCATCGATATTAAATCTGTTCGGTTCTGGTAACCAAATTTGCTTCTGTGAATTATACGATATAATCGCTTCAGTTACTCTCAACGATATTAAAAATCCAGCATCAAGCATATATCGCAATAGTACTATTGGAACCCAACATCGCTCTGAAAAATGTCTTCCAAGCCAAGCATAAGTAATCGGATGGAGATTTTCTGCAAATTCGAATAATTCTACATGAGAAAATCCGGTTAAGTCAAAATCTGGTAAATGTCCGTTTATCGCAACCCTGGTCATGTCATGTGTAGGATGTCCGAATCTCTTAAAGTATTTAGAACATACTCCATATCCAAGAAAACTCCCAGGATAACACGCTACCATATCAACCGAGATAACATCACTATGGTTGTATTTGGTGTTCCATAATCCACCGTGACCATATTCTACACAGCTTTTCTTGACATCTTCAAGGAATTCTGATCGTGTCGTTTTCCATGAATTTTTTTCCTGAGCGAAATGGGCAGCAACCGATGGTACGGTAAAACAGTTATTCAGTAATTGTCCAACTATGACATCATCAGAGGTATATTTCAATGCAAGATGTTCCATTTCTTCATGAAGAAATTCTGTACGATAAATGTCACCATTAGGCCGTACAAATTGATCGTAATGATCATATTCCGAAATCTGAAATAACCAAACAGACACAGGGTCGCTTTTGCTGATATTTTTAATAAAATCAAATATATCACCATCATAAAACTTAACGTTTCTATCTCGTGGAAATATCGTTACAGCATTAGTCCATGCATGTGCATTATGATCAACGATTGTTATAGGGTTTCCATTTTTTATATATTTTGGTTCGTATAATATCTCTCCGGTTAGTGTTTTTACTGTTATTGGAAATCTTAATAACTTTTCTAGTTCAGCAACATCCTTAATAGATGCACCAGCATGTCCATGTGTTTATTTTTTTACGTCTTAAATCAGTTAAGCCATTACCACGTATCGCATTTGTAAAATGCTCTGTAACTCGTTCAGCTACGCAGTTTATTCTTGATATTTTCATTGGTTTGAGATCCGCAATATTAGGTTTATCATTCAGCGGAAATATTCCATATACAACTGCAGTTGCTGGATAACTTTGTATATAGTAGGGTTTATCAATGCCAGTAAGTATTCCGGGTTTAGATTTATTGTTTAAGAAAACAATACTACCGGACTGCACACGGACTGGATCACGTTTATCACGAATAATCCAAATATCTTCTTCTGTATTTACAATAAATTTTATTAAAATAAAATATTTTTGATTATCAAGGTGATTAATAATTACTTTTCCTCGTTTGTCATTCATCATATTTGTAACATTTCCAACTCTGAATGTTGACCACACATGAGCAGCACCATCGTCACGAAATTCCTTTTTTTGCTTCACGAATACGTTCGGTTACATCCTCATCCGTTAATGCCAGATCCTGCATCGAAGTACTAAATTTATATTCTGATAGTCTGTCAAGATCGAATCTAGCAGGGGAAGGTTCAATAACGGACAATTCCTCCATATTATAATTAGGGCAAGTATATATTTAATTGAACATTAATCTTTTGTATATGATTCAACCAAATCAATGCCACTGGTTAAAAATCGGTTATACGTCTCCGTGTAACAGATCATGCGTGAATGAATATTGTAGTTATCATATGCAATGTGTCAGAAATGGAAGTCTAGGACCAAAACCGTGTATTGTGTGTAGTGCTGGAGTGCGAGGAAAAACTCAATTGTGCGCGCAATGCGGTGGTAAAAAGTACAGAGAGTTAAAACGATATTACGATAAAAAAAATAACGCTGACTCTCCTATAAAAACCGAAGAAGATTATTTGGCTAGATTTTCAAAAACAATGATTTAGACAAATAAATATTATATATAAATGGAACAAAATGAGTTTGTGTCACATCCAATCATTACTAATTATGAATCATCCCGAGATGGTGTGATTAGAAACTGCAGATTGAAAAAACCAGTCGGTAGTATTGATAATACTGGTTATCTTAGATTTACTGATAATGGCAAGAAAAAAAGATATTTATCTCATATATTTACCTACGAGTGTTTTTTTGGGTTGATCAAGAATGGGTATGTGGTTGACCACATCAACGGCAATAAGCTTGATAATTCACTTGGAAATCTACGTATTATCACGCAAAGTGAAAACTGTAAGCTTGGAAACACAGGAAGGTGTAAATTATACAGAAAGAGAGCTATTAAATCAGTGAATACAGAAACTGGGGAGGAAATTAGTTTTGAATCAATTAATTCTGCTGCCAAATACTTTGACATAGCACCACGATCGGTACAATTTGTCGCAGAAAATATACAAAAATCTTCCTTTTCCAAAAGATTTACACAAAAAATAAATTTTCAATACGTTTAGTCTACCGTATTTTTAATGTTACTAAATGATACCTACTGAAACATGGTTGGGATATAATATGAGGTATCCACAATGCGAAACATCCATGAGAGATACCTACTGAAACGTTAATTATCCCAAGGGTTTTGTTTAGCCATAATTACAGTCACTGACTCTGTCAGGGGTTCACCTTCACCGCTCTCAGCGTCATTATCATTTTTTACAGAATCAGATAGCATAATCTTTCTTAATTGCATTACACGATTATCCACAATCTTTTTTTTTTTTTTCTCGTGAGACAGTTCGGATTTAATATTTTCGATAGAACGTGCAAGAGGTGCAAATAACTTTACCTGATTGTCGTTTACCATAGCTAGTGATTCAAGCATGGATTGATAAATTAATGTTATAAATCTGTAGTTTGAAGATAGTGTATATTTATTATCAAATTTTCTTTGTTGCAGTAATTCAAAATCGCACATAATTTTCTGAGGGTCGAGATTATCAGATATTTTTATTCCGTTATGTTTTAGTGTTTTAATAGCACAGATAATATCATTGATGTTTTCATGGTTCATTATATATATTTATTTTTTATATTTAATATAAAATAAACAAAAATATACAGCGCGGGGTGACATTCGGTCTACCATTCCATAGTTGTATCAGATAAACCTAATGAGGTTCCGAATCTTTGTTTAGACATTTACCCCCAAAGAGACCCCTAAATATCCGTAACCGAAATTTTAGAGGCTCAGAGGGTTGTCTGTACGTGTAGGTCTTATTTTAGTGACCAATCAGATTCTATTTATTGCCTTACAAGAATTCCTAGATATCCGTAACCGAAACTCTAAGAACTCAAAGGCTGATTGGTCTTTGTGACCTGGAATCTCATTAGGTTTATTTTTAGTTTGCGATTGTGTTTTTTGGAATGGCCCCTGTGTGGGGTACCCTTTTAGTGAAGTCACAAGGTCACGGCCTCATATCACCCCCCCCCCCCGCTGTATATTTTTGATGAGATGATATGATGATGATATGATGATGATGATGATGAAATGCCGTCTTCACGCCAGCACACCAACCCATAACGATCAACCAATGGGTGATTCACAAAAGTGAATCCACCACATGTTGACGTAGTGGATTGGTGTACTCTGAAGACGGGGGTGGCTGGAGCCCCCAATAAATTATAAATTTTGGCATAAAATCGCCCCCCGCAGATAATTTATCCTTCTTGGGTTTCGAACCATGACCCTCCGGATGAGAGTTTCTACGCGCTATCAACTGAGCTATCGGACCTTGTTATAAATACATATTGAAAAAGTTAGTATGTGTTTACCAATAACCTTAACACTATGTCAGTCATATCGTTATTCCTAAAAACTACAATATTCTTAACAAAAACCACATTTTTCTGTCTAAAATGAGATTTTATATTTCTAGTTTCCAAAATATATATAATTCTGTATAACACTGAGTCTATGCGTGGGCCGTAACAGCGGATATTGATTTAGTTATATAGCGGTTCTTAAAATAACTTTACGCACAGCTGTTATGGAATAATCAATATGCAGCCACAGCTTTCTAGATTTCATTGTGCACGGATTTTATGTAAACAAAAGAATAATATCCGGATATTTTTTTTTTGTTATAAAAACGTATTATGAGCGTACATACAGGTTTATATTCAGTTCTTCGTTCCTCGTGTCCAGAACTCTATTATTTTGGTCTGTAAGTTTAAAGTGTATTCTTGATAATAATGGATTATGAACTCGCAGGTAAACGGGATTAATTGGTTCTGACACAATTAACGAACCTGGAGGGACCAACGGACTAAAACTGAATAATATATACCCTAGCTCCGCAGTGCCACTGCGGTGGCTAGATTTAGAAAGATCTACCTGATAGCTACCTTCAATAACATCACATACCAGATTGACTGCAATTGTTGTTGTTATGTTTACAATGCCTGGCGATATATGTCTACCGGCACCAAAGGGATTGTTGTATAACCGGTGGTGGGGCTATTTTTTTTCACGATTCAATTACTCCCGGATAATATTCTTCAATAAGATCACTTAATGATTTCTTCATTTCAGCGTTATTTAAATCTGGTATAACAAATGTTTGTAAAATTTTTTCTGTTATTTTATAATGATTAAGAAATACTTGTTTAGATTCTGGATTTGTGTAACGATTTCCATCGAATTTAGTCGCAGTGTTTATAATACTTCGATTGACGATGTATAAATCGAATAGGATACCATTTAAATGTTTTATTGACTCGATTATTTGCTGCTTTACACTTTCATTATAATGTTGAGATAATGAAATAAGTAAATTTCTTAAATCATTAAACGTTTTATCGTATTCGTGTTTAAGAGTATCTAAAAAATGTTTAATAAATCTTACATCAACAGTATAGTTACTAATCTTCGTCCTGGTGTCTGTGTTAACAATAAATAATGCTTTATTCAACTTGGGGATTCTTTTACCGTCAAAATCGGTAAAGTAATATCTATCGTCGTTTGGAAATCCAAATCTTGTATTACTCCATGGTTGTTTTCCTCGATATTCTGGATTTTTAATGAATTTTTCTTCACTCGTTTTAAAATCATTTTTAGTTGGTTCTGAAACTCCATTATAAACAGGTGCAACTTCAGGCCATCCTAACACTGATCTAATCGAACTTTGATAAATGTCTACGAGGTAATCAGGAGAATTTATTTCAATCGCCGCTGATAGTGTTGGTTCATAAACAGTGATCGCTATTTTAGATTCTTTCCCTGTGATATATTTAATTCTGCGTTGGAATTCATCATTAATCTGTTCGATTTGATAACTGCCCGTTGAAATTCCAACAACTTGCCAGTCAGGTGTTCCATCTGGTTTATTTTTATTCGCAAATACCAGTGAATTATTTGGTTGTTGTCCACCAAACGGTTTTGATCTAATATTAGGCCAACTATAATAAGCTCGTAATTGCGCTAATGCTATTTCCTTTGCTGGAATTGCAGTCGGAAAATTAACGCTAAATTCAGGATTGGTTGAACTTAATGATATCATAGTAGTTTTTGACGGCGTTGTATTAGCCACGATCTGCTGAAGTAATTGCGACTCTGACATTATTATTATCGTTATTATTTAATTCTCCATCTTTCCGTCACTAGAGAACGTATCGCGTTCCACTATGAATGCTTCATCGTAGGTTTTCATTATCGTTACGAACTCCTCATCGGATATTTTACCATCACTGAGATACGTTGAAATATACGAGCATAATTTAGTGTATGCAGCTGTTGCTGTGTGCAATTTCATCACGTACTCGTTTAGTTTATTATTCGTACACGTAGATATTTTCTTAGCGATAATACTGAAAATACCTGCACATGTTGTTGCCGTTGAAACTATAATTGTTACAACTGCAGGCGCTGTCATCGTTATTGTTGATAGTAATAATCCAGTTCCAGCAATAGCAGCAGAAACCGAGTATACCATTATATCAATAACAACCATACGACGACGATATTTTTTTTACCTTTATCGTGTAATCGTCGATGATATTTTTTAGTTTAGTTTGACACTCACATACTTGAGTGTATCTGTGACGTTGAACGTCGATAAATGACTCTTGATTCATTATACTTATCTAGGTAACTAATTGAGGAGTTTCGGCTACAAACTCAATACACCACCAATAATCTGCTGTGGTTAACTTTTTATCATTCGCTATCAGCATAAACGTTTCCTCGACATCTTTGTTTAACACTATAGACACAGTTCCAGAAAAACTATCGGTTGAATGACGCCATGTAAATGTGGTAAATATACTGAATTTTGCACTACTAAATACAGATAATCTGTATACACCAGTAACCTCTGCGGTATGTTTAAGAGTGTTATTTTCCGGTGTCCATGTTGCTTTTCCTGATGCGACTGTGTACACGATATTAATGATCTGCTTGTGAGGAATTTTAACGAGATTAGTTTTTTGAATAATATTAGGAATACCACTAATGATATCGTTGAGTCTTGCGTTAATGTCAGCGAGATTAATAATAACATTTGGTGGAGTTCCAAAAAAGTCGTTAATAGATCTGTTTACATTTCTACGAAAATTTAGAAATGTTTGTATATGACTATTAAATTCAGTTCTAAATACAGCAATTCCATCATTAATTGTCGTTAATGAAGTCGTTATTGGAATTTCCCTATCGTCGACGTATTTCTTCGTTGCAGCGTCAAAATCTGTTTCTGGTGTTCTGAGATTATTAATACCATTATTATTCATGTCAAGAAATGCACGCATTATACCACCGCGCACTGACACGTATTTGGATTCTTGATCATCGACGTATTTTTTTGTTGCTGCGTCTGTATCTGCGATTGGATCTCCAGGATACGTAATTTTTCTTCCTGACATAATTACATCACCGGTAAATACATCACCAGTTTTCTTAACATAATCGTTAACCGATTTACCGGAATCCTGTATTTTACCCTGATCAGTGAAAGTAACGACATTATTAACAACCGCGTTGGGAATTCGTACAAGAACATCTAGTAGTTGTATATTACTCGTTTTTAATCGTCCTTGTTTATCCTGAAAAACGACGACTTCATTTTGATCCACACTTGTTATATTTAATAAATCATCGATTTCATTTCTGAGCTGATCAAGAGTTGCATATTTAGATAAATCGAACTTCTGAGCTCTACCTGAGGATCTTCCGTAAATATCTACCATTATATTTACTGATATCAGTTTAAGTATTATGACGTAGCGTAGTGAACGCGTGTACGACTTTATGAGGCGGTGCTGTTGATTTTGATACAGCATCAAGCATAGCGAGGGTTTCACGGCCGCATATTGGAGGATCAGTTATTTTTTGTGTTGGTAGCATTGAATACCAGATTGGAGCAGTATTATTGCTAACGTAATAAAGAAATTCTTTTGGTGGTGCTAATCCATACGAATCGAAATAAATAATTCCACGTGGATCAATTGCATATGCGACCCAGTGCGTGCCTGGGCCAGAATTTTTATCGAGATTAATAATACCGGTTTCATGTTGCATTGCAACGGTAGGTAATTGATCGCGCATAAAAACACCTCTAAAATTTTTTATTTTTAATTGCTTAGCAGCATTAAGTAAATCAAAATTGGACATGGGTGTTATTAGTAAACTGTCCCTGGTAATCTTAGACCCTTTCCGTACCAGTGTGGGGTCCCTGGTAATCTTAGACCCCGACCGTATGCTGGGCCTGATAATCTTAGACGGGCCGGCTGTGGTACGTTTGGTGTTCTTAGACGTCTTCCGTGTTGCTTTTGTCGTGATCTTTTTTTTAAATTTTCTGCGTGCATAATTCCCTGTCCGGTTGCTTTCTTTAACGCCATTCCAGCAGCTGTTCCAACGGCACCTAGCGCAGCTGCTTTTGCAACAGCTGGGGCTGCAGCGGCTATTAATGCTGGTATTGCTGCAAGAAGTGGAAATATACCACCCGTTTTAGCGATGTCTTTAATAACCGCTGCGGAAAGATCAAGTCGTACACCAGTCTTTAATCGCTTGGCTTTATTAAAGTGATTATACTGACGTTCAGTCAGCGATAGCTTATTCGGACCACCCGCGATTTGTTCTTTTTTTAATGATATTTTTACCGCACGATTATTTTTTTGATGAGGATTGTAGCTTTTTAATCTGACCAGGAGTCAGACTCACACTAACGTGATGATATGACATTTATAATATTATGAGCGATCTAATTACATGTTTTCCACTGGAGCATCAATAACTCTCATTCGTCCACCAACACCTTCGAGTAACATAGATTTATCGCTGAGTATAACAGCAATTGCTCTGTAATTGACAATAGCTCCTCGAGTCACACGAGCTCGAAAATGAATATCTACAACAGATTGTCTTGTTAAATCTAAATGTTCTAGCGAAAAGTAATAAATCGGATACAGCGTTGTGAAATCTAACTGAGATATTTGTAAACCAGTATCAACATTTTGATCACGTCCCATGAATGTCATTAATCGATGATATACACGTGCTACATGATTTTGATCGAAATTCAGTAATATATCCTCGGATGGTTCTTGATGTCCATTAATCCTTAATGAAACCTCAGAAACACCGAATTTGTCAAATATCATTATACTTTCATCTTGATTGTTTATTCGTGCAACATCTTGAAACGCAATAAATATATGTCGCGGTGCAGAAATACCTTGTTGAGAAGCTATCTGCCATGTAAACAAACCATCAATTGCACTCTGAACAGCATCTGTGGTCATAGTCAACCATGACAACGTTGATTTACCGCCTTGACTCATAAAAGATAACAACCGGTCTTCTTCAGATATTGACGGAGTCATCACTGGCATCCACAGGGAAAGTTTTGTTAGTACTACTTTACCAGGATCGCCAATGGGTTTCCATATTGCATCATTTTCATCACCTTTTCGTACAAGTACAACCGTATGTTTGGCTCCGAAAATAACTTTTCTGACACTTCTACAGAATCCAAAGATATGTGACAGTGGAATCGCACACGAAAATGTTCTCCTATCACCTTTTAACATTGATTTACGTACTGCAAATCCTAAATTGAAATTTGGATTAACATTAATAATCATATTTTCTACGTCTGCTGCGGCGTTTCCAGCATTATTCTGTGGTCGTCTTATATCATATTGATCGTTATCAGAGTGATTAGAGGTATCCTTGACAAACATCATTGATGGACCAGCTGATCTTGAGTAATCGTCGCTGTATCTCGCAAGACCAAGTATTGTCGTAGCAACATCAACGTCTTTCTGGATTGATTCAATATTTTTTCCGTCAATCATGTACGTAGCGCTATCAAATAACGCCATAATACCATTATTAACAAAACCAACAACAATATTAGCGGCGTATGCTACTGGTGCTGCAGGAGCAACATTATTTAAAATTTCACCTTCAAATTCGATAAATGCTTCAGCGGGTAAGAAATATCTACTTGTATCTTGAACCTGTAATTCGATTCGTCCACGCTGATCTGGAATTCGTGCGTCGTAAGAATAATATTGATAATCGCGCACAGACTCATCTTTGAGAACTGGTGCGTCCATGTCAAACGCGGGGTCAGATATGCGCTTAAACATCTTTATTATTATCGTCTTCGTCTAACTCGAAGACCACTTCCTGCTATCAGACTAGCGGTTATATTTTTTTCCTTTTCCGACATCGGGATATCAGCCAACTTCGCTAGTTTTTGATTAGCTGCTTGATTTATTATTTTACTTACACTTGCGGGCATCACTTCAGTGCTAGGTAATTTCACAGGTTGAGGTCGGGCCGGTCTGCGTATTAATCGTGATAGTCTATCTTTAATTGCTGAGAATGCTTTGCTAGCAAGATTACCAACAGCGCTTACACCTTTTTCACGAACAACATCAATAGCTTTCATTCCTAGTTGCTTTGCAATCGGTATTGCTTTTGGGGCTATTCTTCTAAACAGACCTTGAATAACATCACCTAGTCCATCTCCGTAGGTTGCTCTGTATACCGGTAATCGAGAGTTTATTACCCTGACCATGGTAGGTCCACGTTGAGTACCATGCACGATCATTGTTATTATTAACTGTTTTTATCACTAATTACATACTTGATCACTATAATAATCATCGGCGATTTCATTAATGAGGGACCGATATACATTAATATCCATAATACCGCCACTAAATAATCGTTTGCAAATATCAGCTGCTTCATTAATGATTTCTGGGGGAATTATTACCAGCTCGTTTTCCTCCGATGAGAATTTCTAATCGATCGACATCAGCAAGGACATTATTGGGGCAAGTAATAAGACCACTTCCTAAACCACTTCCAGTTGCTCCAGGAGCGTCTTGAAATTCTTCTTCTTCCTCTTCTTCAATTGGTTGTCGTGGTGATTGCAATCGTTTTTTTTCTTGTAGTTGTTGCATTTTTTGTTGTTGTTGTTGTATTTTTTGTTGTTGTTGTTTTATTACTTCTTGTCGTTCTTGTTCTCGTTGTTGTAGTTCTCGTTGTTGTTGTGCTTGTTGTTGTCGTTCTTGTTGTTCTCGTTGTTGTGTTATTTGTTGTTGTTGTTTTAATACTTGTTGTTGTCGTTCTGGTGGTAATTGCAAATACTTCGTATATGTATCTATTGCATTCACATAATCAATAAATCTTAAATCATCAATTCTAGCCTGATCAGCGTTATAGTATATGCGAAATATCCATTTGTACCAATTATCACGGCTTATAGGTTTATCAGCATATTCAGATTTTAAAAACTGTCTTCGATCATTATAGCTTTTCACAGCAGCCGTAACTAAAATTCCTGGAGTTTCAAACCCTCTAATTACAGCAATAGCATCTTCGGTAAATTTATCACTCAACGCAACTCTCTCCCTCGCTTCTTGTTCTTCTGGTTCTCCTGGTTCTTGTTTACGATCTTTTATATCACCTATTTCACCACGAACTTGTTCAATACCTTCAAGTATTTCTCGCATCGGTTGAGCAGCAGCTATTTCGGCTGGAAGTTCACGTAAAATTTCTTTTGTCTTTTTTGTTCTTCTTGCTATTTTTTCAGTTCATTCTGCTATTTTTCCAGTTACTTCAGCGGTTTTCTCTAACACAGGTTGAAAACCTTTAGTGGTCTCAGTGATAGGTTTAAATAATTGTTTTGTATCCTCTTCAAATTCAACTTGAGATTCCTGACGCGATTGTAGTTGTTGCTTAACAGAATCACGAACAGGCAGATATTTTTTAATTGCCTCTAGTCGCTCTCGAGCTAATTTAGCTGAGTGTGGTTCTCCAATACTCATTATTGATAATATCTATAATGGCTGTTTAATTTATAGCAGCAGAGAGGGTGAATGACATACGTATGTGACCAGATTGTGAAAAATCTGGTCAATTAAAGAAGTTTTCATTATTAAGACAAAAATGTTTTTTTTTCAGCCTTCGTAGGAACCCTTAATTTTCAAAAATAAGGTCTCTACAAAGTTGTAGGGTTCACCCTCTCTGCTGCTACCCTGCTTGTTAGCTTCGGAATTCAGCCTTTGAGTATATTCTTAATTTTTTATAAAAACATTAAACAATAACACATTTAGGTTTTTTATTTTTAGAAATAAACTCCATTTCAGTTATATAGGCCCTCGAAGTTGCTGCAGTTTTTGAAAGTCTTTTTTTCTGAGATTTTCAATGTCAACATTAGAATACAAAACAAGAAAACGGTGTACGGAAACTAAATTGTAATTGTTGATTTATGTGATGTCTGTTGGCATTTACTGTTTCAGAGACGAAAGCACTCAGCATGACACATTCGGCTTCTGCTATGACCACAACCACCCCGGTACTGACAATGGTAGCTTCGTCTGCCGATATAATGACTACCACTGTTGAAACGTCTACCGAAATCATCTCTGCTGCTGTTGTAACTATTAATACCACTGCTCAAACTCTAACAGGTGCTTTTATAACGCTAAATATTTCAACATATTTATTGAAAAATACGCTTAATAATTGCAGTTACCTTTCATTCTTCGTTTGCCACTTCACTTCAGTGACATTTTTAATCCAGCGTTTGGATGTTAAATGTTTAGTTTTATTCGGCTTGCTAAAATACAGGCTGGGACCCTGAATCTTCAGAATAATGCTATCTACGGTATGAAATAAACTAGACCTGTTCTATTATTTCATATCGTATTTTAATCATGAGTCTAAATAAAGGGAACAAAGATACGTGATTTGTCAGATACAGGTTTTAGCCGCTTGCATGGTAACCATGAGCATGAACAAGACACTTGCATTTATATAGCTCTACATATTGACGTGTATTACGCCATAGAATTTTAGACTATTTTCAATGCCATCCTCACCATAGCGAGTTTGCAAATCCAATAATAATAATGCACATCAGATAATAAAACATCTACATAGTATGGGTACGTCCGCTATGCAAATAAAGTTATTTCCCCTCATGATACAGTAATGAATGTACATGCAATATTAATGTGTGTACTGGACATAACTTAAAAGCTACACATCATATAATTTAAAATGCGTGTCATATTATAAATAATAAACAACACATAGTAATATCATCAAATGATATAAAAAATAAAATGAGCAATATATAATAAATACAGCATATCATCTATTTACTAGTGCAAATCGAAATATAAACACACACATCATATTATTAGAAATGCATATCACATTGTTAATAATATGAAACATACACTAGCAACATCACACGATATAATAAGAAGTGTACATCGCATAGAAAGAGACTGCATCATATATAGTTAAAAGTGCACATTATATGATAAAATATACACATCCTATAATAAAATATGCACAACTATAATGAATCATATACGGCATATAACAAGAATTGCACATTATATAAAACATACATAGCATAAAATAATAAACTAGCAATATATAACAAGGAATGCAGATAATATAATGTACTTTCAATCGTATATATTACAAATTTCCCGCTTATGACTGTTCTGGCATACCAGACTAAGTGGCTATCATCCTCTAATGTTACGTGCTCTGATTCCATGCTTTTTAAGTTTATCGGGTTGTGGAGGGAGACGATGTAGCCTATAATGAATTGCACTACCACCCCAGCATAGGTGTTGGAGTTTTCGTGCCTTGGTTGACATTGGTAGATACGAAAACTCTACCTGATTAACTAATCATAGCTCCGGTGTATCATACGATAACTACCCTGCATGCTAGGTTCAGAATTCGGCCTCTAAGTATATTTATAAATTGACAAAACATAAAATAAAAATCAGGCATTTCATTTAAAAAAAAAAAAAAAATAACTCCAGTTCAGTTATATTGGCCCTCATATTTATTGCAGTTTCGAAAGTCTTTTTCCACGAGGTTTTCAATTGGTTTAAAACAAAAATATAATAATAAAGAAAACAACTACGTACGGACAATAAATTTTCAGTGTTGATATATGTGCAGTCGGTTGGCAATTACTATTTCAGATACAACGAAAACTCCCAACATGATACCTTTGGCTTCTGCAACTACCACAACCAACCCCGTATTGACAATTGAAGCTTCCTCTGCCGATGTGATTACCACTGCCATTGAACCTAGTAGTACCACATCTCCAACTGCAACAAGTATTTTTACAATGCTAATATTTCATCTAAGAGGAACGAATTTCTTCAAAAAATATTCCTAATGTTTGTAGTTACTTTTCTTTCTTCTGTTGTTAATCACTTTCTTCACATATCTCCAATGTTTTGGATCATATTGTACTATATTTGTAATCTTATTCGGCTTCATAGAATAGAGGTTCCGACCCTGAATCTTCAGAATAACGCCATGTACTGTACGAACAGACTAGACCTGTTTTGTTAGTTCATATAGAATTTTAACCATCCGTCCAAATATTAGGAAGAAAGATGCGTGTGCTATCAGATTCTGGTTTTAAACGCGTCCATGTTACCCTTGAGCATAAATGAGAAGCAATTATAGTTTTATAGCTCGACATATTAGCTTTTATTCCGCCATAGATAATTCAATTATGTGAATAATTTTGTACATATTTTATGTGACCTTGTACATCTGCAAACAAATTAGCCTCTTAGAATGAAATCCAAATAGATATTTTAAAAACGTGCCGTAGGGAGAAGTTACTCATTACTCTCTATGGTTCTAATTTATGTTTTCCATTATTCGATAGTCAGATAGCATTACTAATTTACCCATAGAAATTTTCCAAAACTTCAAACTTACATAATATCTTCCAGATTCACTCTGACGTTTGTCTAGCATGCCTTAGCACAAACAACATTCTCCTGATATACATAATATCGAAGGTGTAACCATTTGTTTATGTGATTATTTTACATTATATGTCTTAATTCATGATGAGTGGTTCTGCAAGATATGTATATTTACGAAGAGAGACTGCACTAAGCATTTGGCTATAGTCAGACTGATGATACTAATATAGGCCATATTGTAGCATTTTTAATAATTGTTAAGATTGGTAGGAATTTAATATTTGTTATATGTGTGCAATATAAAATGTATGTGAATATGATATTTGTTTACGACCAGTAATGTAGAACATTTTTAAAACTTGAGATACAGTTGCTCTATTCTTCAGATCTTTATTAATAATCTACATCCTCTTTTTTCAGATAGCAATATCATTGCATTAGGGAACACACACGTCAAAATAGGTCTTCAATATTTCAGTTTTAAATTGTGTTGTCTTAATAGTCAGGAGTCACAATATATGAGCATATCTCATATCACTAAATCTAAAATACCATTTCAATATTTGAGAGCTAAGACCAGAAATTAGTCCAGTAAAGAAGATTGGTTCATTTGGATATATTCGTGAAATTTCGGTCCATTATAAATATTCCTTATTTAAATAGTTAAGGCGATCGGACAATGGAATCTAAAATAAATGTTCTATACTATCGATCAAATACTAACATACTTAGAAGAAATATTGTGGACACCTTTAACACTATTTTTAATATGTTGTTTTATATATTTCAGTTGCAGTGGGTGCAATCATAACTTACGTTATCGGATGTGTTGTTATTATCGTAGTTGCTTTGTTTGTGGTCGTATGCTACTACTACAGGTATGCGAAATGAAATTATTTTTTGCCAGAAAAGAAACTAGTGCCCGTAAAACTACTGAATCTTTCCATCGCACTAGCATGGCTCATTTTAATTGAAAAATATCTTGTATGGAATCTGCAACCACAATCTAAAGTCTTACATTCTTGATCGTATTATATTTATTCATAGCTATGAATTTAATCATATATTGGTTGCATGACAAAGATAATTAGTCATCATTTGAGTAAATGTCTGTTTCATAATTTATTTGAAAGCTGAGTAATATATGGGACTCGGAAAACCTTAAACCTTTTTGAAAAGCACTTCCACTGTAAATTCGTTATTTAAGAGTGAACAGTTAATTTGTTACACCGTTTTGATTGAAATTCGATATCCCACAGATATACATGTTTCCAATGGCAAATAAAGACACAGAGCAGAGGAACCAATATTGAAAGAGATGTAACCCATATGTTTCTTTTCCAGGAGAAGAGGAACTTCCCGCACTAGCACAAAGGCGACCAGTAATATCAGAACCTCAGTAGAAACGAATAGTGGTGTGTCCAGAACAACCAACAGTAACCAGGACGTATGGCCTTCCTCCGAGAGGGCCAATAAGATATCAAAAACTACACATTATAATATACATGCAGAATCTACAGTTGTTCAAGTGTTGCCTCCACGAAAAAGTAAAACTCCACATAGATCAGTTTCCGACGAAGCTAATCCAGTGCATGAAAACAGTTTAACAAATCGGACAAGTCAGCTACACACCGAAAGCCAAACTTGTCGAAATGTCGGCGCGGAAGGAAATAATCATATGACACGAAGGAAAAACAACCTGATAACACATACAGCCACATTACGGAATTCAGCAATGACACTTATGACAGCACGATTACATGTGCTAAGACCAATTTCGATGTTACATACGACCACACGAATTTTAGAGGAAATTCAGACGACGCATATGACTACACGAACTTTACATTTGACAGTGCACATGATAACAACGCTTGAATGATCTAAGCAAGATTTTGATCCCACCTATGACTACACATGTAATGTTAATGACGGTCCCAACACTTACATTTCAAACCAACTAACGCCTTCGAAAGAAAAGAGGATAACATATATTATCGTACGTATAAAGTGACTTAGATATACTTCCCATAAGAAACAAAGTAATCTCAACCTACGCTATTGATAAACTTTGTTAAATATGCACAGATAATGAAAAGAATCAGCTTAAATGTCAATCTGTTTCGCAGTATTATATTATGAATGTCATTGGAACTCCTCATTCGCTTACACTGTAAACAAGTGAGTTGCTTTCATACTAAACGGAAAACATTCAACAGAAAAGAAAGAACAAAATTGACGCTACGTCTTGTACGATCTTTATGAGAATTTCCTTCATAGGATCCAGTCAAAGTAGATTTTATTATAATCAATTACATTTTCAAGGTTTATATGAAAGTGTAATATATTATTAAAGTGTAACATTTATCGAATGATTTTAAAATTTATTTTATGTATAGCTATTCACGTATTTATAAAATCTGCTGCTACATTAAACGAAAACGATAACTGGAGAAATAAAACAATAACGTGATTCAATGGGTTGAATAATAAGAATGTCAGTTTAAGTTAGTAATTACAATTGAACATAATGATAAATATGTATTTTTCCCCCTAGTCAAACCTGCAATTTTAAAGTATATTCGTCAAAAACATTGAATGTTTGTACGTACAAGAATTCTTCTCCATTATTGCAAAATGTCTTCGTGTTAACTTAGTGATTGTTCGGTAACAAATATCATGCATAAAATTATTCTGCAAGTTAACGATAAAGTGTTAGGATTTATCTTTTGAATCTGTAATCCATTATTTACAATCAAGAACATAATATGTTGGACAAGGCTTGCCTATAAATTGCATGTGCATGTAGCGTTTTATATTAACATATGTTGAGCCTATATGTTTCAACTCCTTTATTTTCTAATACGCATTTTTCTACATCTACTACATAATAGAACCTGGTCATACGTATACATATAATTCATGATGTAATGAAGTTATCTGCCGATTTCGATTTGTTCACCTTATAGTTCTATTTAATGAGTACATACAATTTATTTTTCATTGAAATATTTCTTAAAGTGTTTTCAAACTTGTATATATCATGGTTTGTCGCGCTGAGATAATATGTGTTCTTTGAACAGTTGAACGATATTCTTTCCCTTTATGTCTCCAAGCCTCTAACAGTCTCATCACGTACTATTAACTGCATGATTTTGAATCTGTCCTATGTAAAGTTAGAAAATTGTCTTTTATCAAATATTGTTTTGCATTTTGTAATTCCGAATGTTTCACCAATATTGAATTTAGTAGTTCATAGTATATTAGCGAATTGCTGGAAGATACTTTTCCATATTTTGTTAGGTATTCTTCCTTAATGTGTTAAATTTGAGTCATGTCTACATACATATTGTAAGTGGTATACTGTCAATATTCTGACCTTTGTAAAACGCCAACAGAATGATGCGTTCATTTTGAGTGAAAGTGCTTCAACATTCTAGTTTTCAGAGTGCTGTTAAACCATTCCACTACATATAAATATTTTGCTTGTTAAGTTCAATGATACGCGATGCCCTCCTTTGCTATGAAAATCTTAACTTTGTGCTGAAATAAAAGTTACTCCTGATCAAAGTGCACTTGTTCAGGCTTTACATCCATGACAGATTAATATCTGTAATATCCATGTATAGTGCAAGTAAAATATTTTGGAAGCTGTAGGTCGTGTCAAAGCAGCTTACGTTAGAACAAATATAATACAACACTGCATCTAAAATAGAAATAAAACTTCGGCACCATTTAAGCAAAATATGGCCGTGTAGCCGTCTAAAAATGAACAAAGGCTCCGTTGGGGTAGAATATAGTTCAATCTACTCTCCAAATTATTTCTGGGGACATTTTAAAAATTCGATTCATATCACATTCCCTCGTATTAATATACCAATATTATGGGGATTAAAGAATTAATTTATTCAGTACTATCTATGCTAAATTTTCTGATATTTTGAGAAGACATAGTCAACGAATTACTCACACTGCAAAACTCGTTTATTGATCCAATCCTTGGTACGTTATTGGCTTTGTAGCAAACCTGATTTCAACATATTCAACGCTCTGACAGCAGTAACCAGCTGGACATACAGATTGTGAACACTAAGAGCTATTGATATTACAACTACTACATTCATACCAAATTATTCGAATTCTTAATTTTGAGTTTTCTGTAACAATTCGCCCAGCTGCTATCCCGTGATGTGATTCCCACTCCATAATGATGACAACGAAAAAGGTCAAACGACGAACAGTTACCCTCAGTTATGGCAGGTCAGTTGATTGGAATAAATACCAAAACTCCATGCAAATCAAATAATCATTTAAGATAAAATGGAAATATGATGTTGATTGATTGGATAATATTAATTAGTTATTAAAACTTCATTTCTCTTGGTAACGACCTTGATATTTCTCGTACGTCGATGCAAACAACCTTATTTTGCGACTGTCATGTCAAAGTTTTCTTTTGGTTAGGGGATACAATTTTAAATAGCTGAGATAAATCTCATGAGATTTCAATTCAGTTTTCAGAGCGATAGCTCTTGGTGGTGCTAGCACTTCACAACAACTGTAAAATGTATACAGTTCTAGCATCAACTGGATTTTATTATATTTTCGTTTTGTTTTGTCGTAAGAAAGACGAGAGTTCAAAATATAACGTTTGTCCAGAGTAATACTTGATTCACTGAGGATAACTATCGCAAGCATGTCGTAATTTGGTTTCCATGCAGTTTTGGAATTTTCTGTTTTGCACTGAAGTAACGTCTATGCAATTTATTATTACTAGATACGATGAATATTTTTCGTTCCGATAAAACAGTGTTGGTTGATATCGAAAAGAAGTGGCAACATGGAAGATAAAATCTGGATGATTTCTTAACAAAAAGGAAAAACTTCCATCCTTTAATAAAATTAACGGCATAAATCTCCAACTCAAACCACGTTTTTCTGGACACAAAAACAAGACTGACACAAAACAAACTCCATATATCTCCTCCCATACAACTGCCATCCAGAAACATTCCATCCGGAGCACTCATGATACACAGAATCTGCTCCCACGATCAAAGATACCAAAAACGACCTGAAGATGATATCTGAACATTTGATGAACCTAGGCCACGACAAAGACTTGACAGCGGGAGCAACACAAAGGGCTAAACAAACAAACCTCAATGACCTACTACATTATAGAGAGAAAGAAAAGGTCGATCGCGTACCATTTATCCAGACCTACCATCCAGAAAACCCCAAAGAAATTAAAATCATCCAGAAACACTAGCTTATCGTGGAATGTTTTACACACTAAAGTTATTCACCCCCTCCAGAACTAACCAGTAGCAGCCAACCGTATAGCACAAGTCCTCAAAGACATACTAGTCAGAACGAAGCTACCGCTAATCATAAGCCAAGACCACTCCAGCGAATATGGTCCCTGTGACATTTAAATGTGCAAGACCTGTCAACATATGGTAGAGACTAGCACTTTCTCTAGCACATCAACGATTGAAAAACTGAATTGACATTGTCCAAACACAACGTGCAAAACAGGAGAATTAATTTATCTCATTACATGTAAGATTTGTAGTCTTTAGAATCTTTTACACACTGAAAAAAGGATCAATCGTCTGATTGGATGACAAAGACGTTCTTCGCCTGGCAACACTTTTAGTATGGTATCACTATTTGCAATTACTCACAACACTAACTGTAGTTCTGAAAATAGGCGAAAAAGCAATATTACTGGATACGCCGCGTTAGACCATAGAAACCAAGCGGCTGAAATCAAGAAGACTGGAATAAGACAATCACGTGCAAATAAAATGAACATTTCTTACAACCCGCGCATTTACATTTATCTTTTTTTCTCCACACCTTCCTCAGGAGACACTCACTCACCTATAGTTTATATTAAATCAACGAAATATCCGGGATATAATTTATGGTCACACCAATTTATGTCCAAAGCAGATGGTGGTATGGCTCATCCATTAACAGGTCGATATAGATACACCACATCATCAGTCAAACTGATGCTATCTATTGGAAACAAAACATGTTCAAGTTTTGATTCCAGTAGAAATATTTAATATTTATGTAAACGTTTATAACTTCAACACTATATATTGCGTGTATTGCTTGTTTTGTCTCTGTTTTGTGATTATTAAGACTCAGTTAAAGTCAAAAGCTCTTAGGCTAATGAGAAACTGTTCGTTGTTAGCTTGTTTGCACATATACAGTTATTTGCTTGGTGCAAAACATTTTATTTATTTGCATTATACCCACTAAAGAGATGATAATGTACCCTAGTACTAGGGCATATTTTGAGATTTTCAACAGTCATCACAAGCAAGCGAGTGGTCTCCATTGAAATATGAAATCCTCTACGAACGGGACGGTATATTAGTTTTGTTATTAAATAATTGGTCCCGTTCATAAATATTACTACCGTTGAGATATATGCAAAGTATTTTGTGGATACGATATTTCGAATTCCAATTATTTTTTTAACAAAATAGTTAAGTTTGACAATCACGAGTTGTGTAGATGAAAATACTTTTGCTTTATGTTGGTTGGTTGGTTGGTTGATTGTATTTTTACGGCGCACCAGCACTGTTAAGCTATTTAGCGCCATACAAAAGGTTACATCTTTGATCATTTAAAAGTGGTAAAAGGTTTCGTATCGACCAGCGATGCGAAACTAAACAGTTGAAAGTAAAACGAAAAGATGGTAACGGTAATAAATAAATAAAGCCTCCGATCAACGGGCAATGTAAACGGTGAATGCTAATGGAGACAGATGAAAGGTAATTAAAATTAAGGGACGGCATATACGTCACGTAAAACTGCTCAAGGTGATAGCATAAAATCTATAGCTTGTAATAAATATTAACTTCCTTCAGGAATTCTATAAAGCAAGTCACGCTGACTGTATCAAAGAGCTCCGTAAAATCATGCATATTGTAATACTGATCGCGCGTAGGTTGGAGGTTGTTTGGTTGGTTGGTTGTATTTTTATGGAGCACCAGCACTAACAGGCTATTTAGCGCCATACAAGAGGTTATATCTAGGAATATTTAAAAGTGGTAAAAGGTTTCTATCGAACAGCGATATGAGACCACACAGTTGAGAGTAAAACGAAAACATAGTAACGATAATAAATAAATAAACCATCCCGATCAACGGCGAATGTAATTGGTGTATGTTAATGAAGATAGATGAAAGGTAATTAAAATTAATGGACGGTATATACATCACATAAAACTGTTCAAGGTGATAGCATAAAAACTATAGCTTGTAATAACTGTTTACTTCCTTCAGGAATTCAATAATACAGGTCACGCTGAATGTATCAAAGAGCTCCTTCATGTCATGCACATTGTAATACTGATCGCGCGTAGGTTGGAGGTCGAAACACTCCAACATGAAGTGCTTAACAGTGAATGGTTTATTGCAAGAAATGCACTCTGGTGGGTCTTCTCCTTTTAGTATGTGGGAATGGGTTATATGGGTATGACCAATTCGAATTCTTGCAATGACTACCTCCTCCCTACGGACGGCTCTGTAAGAAGGAGTCCATTCTCCTAGGCTTGGATTGATGGCATGAAGTTTGTTATTCACGGCATCATTCCATGATGCCTGCCATTTCTGACGTAAAGACTCTTTGATACTAGTTTTATAATCAGTATACGGTATTTTAAAATCAGATGGTTTTGTGATTGGGTCATTTTAGCAGCCCGATCTGCTCTTTCATTACCTTTAATTCCAATATAGCTGGCTAACCAACAGTATACTATACTGTGAGTAGTTAATGGGGGCAATATACAGACAATGGGAATTAACATTACAGACACCCCCTGGGGGGATATACGGACACGATTTATACGGACAAAATATCACCCGGGGGCGATATATGGACAATGGGAATTTGAACAGGTAGGATGACGTCACGGTACTGGACATTTGCAACAATGTAGCAAATACCGTGACGTCATTCCACCTGTTTCATTTCTATACAAAGTTTTATGGATTCGTGTTCGTGTCAGTGGATAGTATAGTATGTTTAATGCATTCGCGTTCGTGTCTGAGGATAGTATAGTATGTTTTATGCATTCGCGTTCGTGTCTGTGGATAGTATAGTATGTATTATGCATTCGCGTTCGTTCCCATAGATTGATGAACATCAATCTTATCCTACCCAAAATATACAACCGACTAAAAAAACTTTAGGTAAGAGAATAATGTTTTTGGGAGTTAAACATAAATTATACAATCGAATAAAAAAAATTTTAGGCAAGAAAGAATAAATCTTTTCGAGGCATATGAAAGTGGCCCTGAAAAGGGCCTTTGGGTTTTTCTATTTTCTCCATTTCTTCCACCAGCTTCTTAATTTTCCAATTATTCCTTTCTTCTTTTTATTTTCTTCTGCTATCCAGTCTGGATGCCCCATGGCTCTAGATTTTTGCTGTATTTTCATCCAGTTTTTATTCAGTCTGTCAAAGTCCTCTTTCGTTTCTTGGTTTTCCTTCTCCTTTCTCTCTTTTGTCCATATCTCTCTTATTTTCTTCACCTCTTCTCCCGTTACCTTTTTCATGATGTCTTCTCCTTTCTTTAAACCATCTAATCCTTTTTTGACAGAAGGCCACTCGGTTAAATGGAATATGTCTTCCAAAAAACATCTGACTTCTATAACAATATCAATAACCTGTTTCAAGGTTCCCACTCTTACGTATTTAAGTTGCATGAAGCCTCTCAACTTCTCCGCTTCCTCCACTATCATCCCTTGTAATTCATAACTGGCTACCTTCAGTCTGGTCACCAAGTCTTGGCTGCCTGGGAACCTCCATTCCTTTTCAAGCCTATC
This sequence comes from Megalonaias nervosa, assembly GCA_016617855.1. Taxonomy (NCBI): domain Eukaryota; kingdom Metazoa; phylum Mollusca; class Bivalvia; order Unionida; family Unionidae; genus Megalonaias; species Megalonaias nervosa. Next base: position 26,676 of record JAECUM010002908.1, on the reverse strand, counting down.
CAGTACGTATGATCCATTCATCGTCCAGTACCAACTGTCTTTTAATTAGTTAAATATATCCATCTTGATAGGTGTTGACTAGTCAGCGTGGGTTGCCAGACTGACGAGCGATCCGCGTTATATACGTCAAGCACGGACGTGAATAAAAGCTTCCCTTACACTCACTTCACAGATTATCTACTATACACACAAACGGACGCGAATGCATAAAACATACACACCATACTATCCACACAAATGGGAAGAGAAAAAAAAAACACACACCATACCTACTATCCACACAAACGGACGCGAATGCATAAAACACACCATATCTACTATCCACACAAACGGGAAGAGAATAAAACATACCATATCTAATATCCACACAAACGTACGCGAATGGATAAAAAACCCAATATCTGCTATCCACACAAACGTACGCGAACGCATAACACACACACACACACCAGTAAAATGGTGAGTGTTTATAGTCTCACTACTCTACATTCACACAAATTGGCAACATGAATAGTGTCTCTTTTCTAGAGATTTGGTTAGCCCTGAGAAGGGCTATTTTCAGAACTCCAAATACACCTGACTAATGGTGACATCTCCCTGGGATAGCACCACACACAACGTCGGCTCCAGTCCTGCTCCCAATTGATGTTTGTTCTTGGGAGCGCAGAGGGAGGTTGACTGGCTTCAGATTCCCAATCTTCAGTTTCTGGGATTCTGAAGACTACCCTCTATCTTCTGTTTTGTAGCCGGGGATGATGCTGCTGACGCTGCGGATCCCATTCTTGCCGCTGTCTAATTCCTCCAAAGCCTCCACCTCCCGGTTTTCTATCTGAGGGGCAGCGATTCTTCGTACTGGTGGTAGTGGTTGTAGTTGTGGCTGTCGTTGTGGTAGCAGTGCTTGTGGAGGTGTCCTCACCTCAGGTTTGACCTCACACAGAGGTCTTATCATGAGGTGAGGTAGGATCCCTCGATTCTTTTCCTTCTCTTCTTTTTTTCCTCCTCTTCCTCACGTCTGGCACTTTCTGCAACGGCCTCCAATGCTAGCTCATCCAGCAGCCGCCTGGCGTACTCCAGGTGCATTTGAAGTTCAAGCAATTTAGCAATTTTGCTACTCATTTTCAATGTTGATACGTCAACACGGGTAGCCAGACTGACACTCGCGTCGCTTTATATACTTGAAGCATGGCCGTGAAGGAAAACATCCCCTGGCACCAAAACTTACCATCACATCAAACGCACGGTCCTAAAAGAAACACTCACATTGACTTTTTTACTTACAAGCCCTGACACACAATCCGACAAAACAGAGAAACGAAGTGATTATAGACACACTTCTATTTTTTTAAAGACACAAACACACAAATTTGTTTTGGCCATTGAATTAGTATCTCTTTTCTAGAGTATTGGGGTAGCCCTGAAAAGTGCTGTTTTTGTTGACGGGGAGTGATGGCAATCTTTTGCTGTCTAAGATTGCGTCCCCGTCTGGCGGCAGGCTTTCCTATACGATACGGCCTGCTTCTGCGGAAAGAGAAGGAGAACTCTTTGGTGTCTACTTGGCAGTCGACAAAACCTCTCTGGTTCCTGCTGCTGTTGCTGATGCTGTTGCTGTTGCTGTTCTCTCTGCTTCTGAAGTCTGTACTTCTCTGTCTATTCTTCTTGTTCTTTCTTGATTTCCTCTCTGAAGACCTCTTCTATCAGGTCTTGGGCTATTGGTAGCATCCTGACATTCTCTATTTCTTCAGGCTTAGGTATCAGGTTTAGCCTGACACGATATAAATTGACGTAAGCTTCGTTCAGCTTGGCTAGTCTGGAAGGCATGTTCATAGGTAGACGAGTCAACCATGGATGGCCAGACAGGAGACTGCCTCGATTTATATGGTTCTAACGCGGACGCGATAGAAAACATCCCTACTGTTGAGTCGGAACGCTATGATGGCTCATGTCATGGTGAGGGATAGAGAGAAGTCAAACAACACATATTCACAGTGTTTTTTTGAAAACAAACGACAGACACATTTTTTTTCAAAACACAACATTTTTTTATTCAACCAACAACTAACAAGTAACAATAATGTTAAACAAATTATTTTTGACAAGGTTGACAACGTTGTGAAGTTAAGTTAGATTTCCACTGATGGAAGTCATGAGGCCATTGATGTACACAACGTTTCCTAGCTAAAGACAAAGGATAGCCATAATGATCACAAAACCATCGATCTACTTTCTCATCGTTTCTAGAAGAGTTACGATCAAAATAAGTCACTAAATGTTCTAAAGGATATCCAAGACTGCGTTGATGAAGAAAATACACACAATATTGTCCACACACCATGGAATTTGTGCCTTGTAATTTCACATTATTGAATCGTGTCGTCTGGGCATTTCTTCTCATAAAGTCAATGATATCGTCTTCCAAAGGCGGTAATCCATACGAATCAAAATACTCCACAGAATCCTCTTTAGGGAAGTAAACGGCTACCCAGTGTGTTCCTGGGAGATGACTGTCGTCCGTGTTGATGTCATAAGCTTGATGGTCTTGAGGTTTGCGATGAGGTAGTTCATCTTTAGCGCACACGACAGGATTCCAAGAAGCAGAGTACGAACTGTTGGTCAAAATGTAATAAAGTTCCGGTATCCATTTTTTTTTTCACAGGTAATGATAAGTCATCAATTCAATTCTGACTTTTTGTTTGAAACTCTCTGACATGTAACCGTTTCTTTGCCTTGTCTCCCAACTCTGGGTTAAGAGAGTTTCAATGCGATCGATTTCCAGAGTAGTCAATGCAGGGTAGGAATGATCACGCAAGCCTTTATACCACTCATGCAACACTGCTTCTTCCGAGATGAGACTCCAAGCATCGTCCAGATACTCGTCCAATTTTTCTTCTTGACTCCTCATCATACATTTATCGTGTTGAATTTGACTGGGAAGATCGTTTTGACATTCATAACAATATTTCTTACTCAATTCCGTAATTTTATCCGCCAGGTGTTTAGCAAAACAGGACACTAAATATTGTTCTTGTTCTGGCCATCTGGACGTGACCACATCGTTCTCTTTGTCTTTGTATTGGGGTTCTGTTTTCGTGCTATCCTCCCATTCCAATTCCAAAGATTCTCTACCGTTCAAAGAGGGATATCTGTCTTCCATAGTTTCTAATAGTCTAGAATGACTTCTTTCAAACTGTTGAGTTCGATGTTATTATCGAATTCGGCATACAAGATGAGGTTGACAGTCTCGGCGAGAGCTTCTACAAACTGATGTTCCACACGCAGTTGACCCGATTTTATAGGATGGATATGTCCCTCGTCACTGCCTTGGTCTGAAGCGAAATCAAAGGCCCACAAAGTGTAACCTCCTACATAATCTTCGTACGAAATGCCGTGACTGGTGTTGGTTCCTAGTTGTCCGGTAGCTTCGTACAGGGACAAGTACGATCTCAAGCAATTCTTCTGGGCAAAGTTAGGTTCGAAGGGTCTGGTACACAAGGTCTTGCCATCGCGACTGACTTCGATCTTGGACACTCTGTAGTGCTTAAACTGGAAAGGATTTTGATCGTGGGCTCCGGTGAGGGCTGTATTACTGACGATGCCAACGATTAAACGTTTGGGTAACTGTCCTTGGAACAGATGATCTTCGATCTTGGATCGGAGTCCAGCAGCATTGGTGAACATTTTCACTTCTTCACGTCGTATCGGATACTTGGCGGTCGTTCTGCTCAATGTGTGACTGATGTCGTCTCCCAATTTAGATAACACTTCTACGCGGCGCACGTAAATTCTGGCTTCTTGGATGATGGTTTTGTACTCATTGACATGAGCCATCAAATGGAAAGCGACACTGCTACGATTTAGTCTTAGACGAATATCCACTCTTTTGAGCAAATACTTGTCTTGCAACCACATGTCCAAATGCAAACGATCCATCAGTTCTTAACTACTACCTTGCAGGATTTTCTTTCGACGTTGTTAAAACCTACATTGTGAGGATTGTCATCGGCTGTCAGAGCTGTGTCGTTAAACGTGTCCTCACCTGCTATGTCAGGTTTCCATACCAAGCAAGCATCCAGATGAGTGTTCTTGGCCTCTTTTGCGTACGTCAAGAGATTTTCCAGGTACGCTTGGTAAGGGTAAGTATCAATGACCAGTTTGTTATTCAAGCACAAATGTGCTTCGCTGAACAAGTAATGCATGAAATTGTTGATGGGAGCTACTCTGGCATCGGCTCCCGGATTGGTGTTGTCCGTTTTGATCACTTTGAGTTTCAGATACAAGTAACCGCTATTCAGATCGATGTAATCTTCGGCTTGTCCTTTGATTTCAAACTCGATTGGAGCTGAATCCGTCAAAGAGGAGACGGGATGAAATTCGACCCATTGGGATTCTTGCATCGTCATCATCATGGGTGGCATGGCAAACAGATCCAGTTCCGACTTGGAACAAGCACAAGACTCTCGGTGCATCATTTTCTCTGATTTAATAATCAAAAACGTCTAACTCTTGGACGGGTTTTCTTTTCTTAGTCTTTCTAGCTCTAGGGGCGTGAAGTCCTCTCAAGGGGTGTTTTCGTCGTCTTTTTCTGCCTTGTCCTTGCTGCGGCGTCAGGGAAGCAAGAATGCCTGACTCGGCATCGCTCAGGGCATTTATAGGAGTTTCTCGTCGGCCCAAAATGTCTTTGACCGTTTGAAGCAAGACATTTTTGCCTGCTCTCAAGAATGCTTCTTTAGGCTTTTGTTTGTCAGTGATGACATTTTGGAGAAATTCTTTACCTTGCGTCAACGCGGCATCTTTCAAGGCATGCAATCCCCGTGTCACTATCGGTTTCAAAACAGGAGCCACCGAACGAAAGGCTGATTTTAGCATATCACCTAAACCATGTCCTCGCTGTCGAACGACTCCTTGGTACACAGGATACATGACTGACAAAGAGTTAGAGTAATCGTTTTCGAAAATGGAGTTTCACTGTGACTTTCCCGTTGGTGAATGAAATATTTTGTCCCAGATCTCCTTTTATAGTAATGTTGACAGTGTCAAAATACAACTTACTGACGGGTAAATAGTGAAGATGTACAAATTCGCGGTGAACGTGATGGGTGTTTCCACTTTCCTCGTCAGCATTCGTGGCAGAATCCACTTTGAAAGGAATGACACGCTGTAACGGTACGGAGGTGTGTCCCACTACGTTGTACTCCGCCACATCGGAGTACACAAAGATAAAATTCAGTCCTTGGTTCATTTCTACAGGGAATCTAAAATATTTCGCAAATTCCGAGTTACTGGTCACAGTTGGTTGTTCGTTTGTAATCTTGATCAACTTGGTGTCTCCACCCAAAATGTCATACAATTCAGGACAAAATGTAATGGCCATTAGTTTGTCCTCTGAAATTTTTATTAGTAGGCGACGAGCTATTTTGTGGTATTCGATCGTGACACTTTTTCTGGTTTTCTCCAAGGCTTTGCCACACACGTTTATGAACCTGTCGCAATGGCGTTCACCAAATGTTGACCACTAAAATAATAGCCTGAAAGATTTTTCAACCGATAAGTGGTTCGCTTAGTTTTCGGGTGTTGTGGTTTCATAGAGTCAGCTACACTGCTGCGTTCATCCAAGTATTGCTGCACTTGCTCGTCATGAACTTCTACCTGAAAAGTGTTTTGATTTTCGACGATGTTTTTGATTTGTGTTTGGTGAATCATTTCCACTAAAGCCACTTCCCAATGGGGTTCGTAATCCAATTGAATGGCCTGAGGTAATTTGGCCGTGTAACAGCATAAGGTGTTATTGGGAAACACCTCCATGGAACTGTCTCTAGGTAACGTTAAGTAAAATTGGTTGTTCTTTATTCCACAGTTCTAGTGTCCGAGGAGTCGCTAGATGTCAGAGGAATGTCTAAAAGAGGATGGTTAGGGTGACTGCTGAAAGGGGACTGACGTTGGACGCAAGACTCCCGTTGTTGTTCCCGTTAGAGGAATATTTCAAAGACGGATTGGGAAGAAGGTAACCAATGCAACTGCTGAGTAAAATGGTCCACAATTGTTTGTCTCCTTGTTGCAAACTCAGATTGGCAATGGCAGCACCGATGACAGAATCCACCACAAAGATTTGGCAGACAAAAAAACGATTTGCGTTTTAGGCACACGTTCTCCACACCACACCCACAAGGGTTGCTTTTGTAGATCTTGCAGAGAAGAACTGGGGGAAGGAGTGGTTACTGCGGTAGCTGAGGCTGTGTTGAAGGGCATGATGGTCACTTCTCTTAATAGTCGATGATTTGCGAAGCGTCGATTCAAGACTCAAAACTCGGCGAATATCCTTTCCAATGACACGTCGTTTTCCCACTTTACGAGTTCTTCGATCGAGAATGCTTTCTATCTCGTACACGTCCTCCTTTTTGGTCACACGTTGTAACTCGGGGAAGTAAAACGTTCCTTTTAACACTTCCCCGTTCATGTCTTCCAATTTATAAACGGGAGGATGACGGCCACGCAAACGTTCAGTGACACGAAACAATTCGGTGGTCCAGTTGGGTAATAACCTTTGTCGAAAGTGCGTTTGGTTTTGCTAATGCTCACCCAATCTTCTGCTACCAACACTCCACCTTTCTTGGGGACAGTCACTGTCGGGGACGTACCAAACAGGCGCTCGAAGACGGTCACTTCATTGTCGGGAGTCACTTCTTGGGGGGCACGTCCGATGCTCCGATGGTAAGATTGGTTGTACGATTGGACTAGGTGTGGCACGACATCGATGTACTTGAGAGTGTGTTGATGCGTAAGATATTTCCACATGAGTTCTTTCAAGGTGCGTTGAAAACATTTAACGATGCTGGCTTAGGTTTCGGGATTCTCGGTGGTGAAAAAATGAATGTCACGTTTCTTCAATTCTTTTTGGAAAGCTTGGTTCAGAAATTCGGTGCCTTTGTCGGTTTGCCATCGAAGAGGGTGACTCCCGCTTTGTTTCAGCACCAGTTTCAGGGCTCGAACTAACTCACTGCTTGATTTGGAAGTCAATGGCACGAACCAAGCAAATTTCGAAAAGACGTCGATGACACAAAACAAATATTTGTAACCACGATTGTAGGTGGCCAAATGAGAGACATCGGCTAAATCGGCTTGCCATTGATGATTGATACCCTACACTCGGGTGCGACGTCTGGAAAATTTTCGTCGAATGGGTTTGTGTAAGGTGTACGTGGCTTGTTCTTGTAACCAGCGTTGCACTTGAGGTAAATGGACACATATCAGTCGAGTTTTGGCAGAACGATACAATTTCCGAACTCCTCCGTAACCTCCAGGATGGGATGGATCGTAGTAAATGCTGGCTAACACCTTCTCCATTTTTTAAATAAGTGATCCACTCTTCGTTGATGGTACTCTGAAGTGGTTTAGAAACGGCTTTACGTGTCCGATGTGCCACAGGAGTAGACGTCCAAGGTAGTTTTGGTGGTAGTGGCGGTGGTGGTGGTCGTGTTGGTAATGGAATTACTTAGGTCTTCTTTGATTTTTTACTTCTGCTTTCCCCTCTTTCTTTTACACTTCTGTCGAAGGTGGAGTGGACGTCATCTTTTTAACCCAAGCTTTAAGTTCTTCTCTTTGGGGTGTAGAGGAAGAGGTCAACAAGGACGCTGCAATCTTATTAGGGATTGAAGCTGCTGACGATGTTTGAAAGACTTCTCTTGCCTCTTCTTCCTCAGGCAACCGTGGGGCTGCATCTGTCTTGACCGCTGGGGGTGGTAGTGGTGGTGAACTTTTCATCAGGGCCTTAAAATCTTTCAGAGTTGGCTGAGCTGTTTCGTCTAAAGCTTTCTGGTGAAAGAGTTGCAATCGTTGTAACAGTTGACCGTACCGTTGCGATTTTTACGTTTCTGAGAAATCGCTGAGATCCATCAATGATTGCAATTCGTGTTGTAACTGGGACATCTCGGTCAAATGAGGATTGGGAGGTAAATGTGGGGTTCGTTGTTCTTGCTAACGATGGTATTCCATCCATAGTTTGTAAGGAACTAAAGCCAGTTTCGTCCTTCCATTGGATTTCAAGGATCACGTCTGAGAACTTTTGACTCCAGAAGTCCCTTTTATCTTCTTGATCCTTTTTTATCTTTGACCTATCCTTTGTAAGGCAGCTCCCACCATGAGTTCTGTAATCATGGGGCCAATGTGGCTTTCAACAAGGGTTGTAACAACAGGTGCACAATTCCTCCGTGTTGTACCAACATCTTTTTCTTTTGACGAATGAGTATTTTCTTTTGGACCATTTGGCGAAGAACGTGTCGATGTTTCACTAAGCATTTTTTTCTGATGTGGAGACAAAGGTATCGTTCCTTTCAAGACATTCAGACAACATTTGCACACGGTATCGATGACGTCTTTGGAGGCAATTTGAATCATTTGTTTTCGCATGGGTGGAGGGGCTTTGAACAGGACAGGCAAACGTCCCAATGTTTGGCTAAACGAGGAGGTATTCCTTTCCTTTTCTTTCCTTTATTAACATTGAAGGTGATGTGGACTCCTTTTATGTGACATCTTTGTTTGTTGGTTCCGTGGCACACACCAAAAAATACACTAACGTTGATGACTTGGCACACAGCCTTTTATCCTTTTTTGGGACTATCGCTTCGTCATAAAGGTAACAATTTGTTTTCCAAAATCGCCAAAGAATCCTCCTCTTTGGTGACTCCTCTTTTTCTTTGGACGAGTGTGTCTTTTCTGGGGGTGACGTCTATGTTTGGTTAAGCGTTTTTTTCGGATGACGAAACTGTCCTTTTCTTTTTCCTTTCTGGACAGGAGAACGGTGATGAGGGGACATCTTTTGGTGCACAACATACACTAAAGTCCATGGCTTCACATGCGTCCTTTTATCTTATTTTTTTCACACCGTATTTAGCTGCATTGAGTATATGACCTACCCACTCCCTGTCAAACATTCCTCCTCTTCTTTTCTTTGGACGAGTGTGTCTTTTCTGGGGGTGACGTCGATGTTTGGCGATGCGCTTTGTCGGATGACGAGACTCTCCTTTTCTTTTTCCTTCTCCTTTTTGGACAGAAGAACGACGATGGTGACGGTGTGCACTTCTTGGAGGGAACATCTTTGTGAGTTCAGGAGCACAAAAACACTGATCCCTATCGTTTGCCTCGGGTCTTTTTTATACTGGAATGCGTCGCCAAGGATTGTCGGCTCGCCGTATCATTTTCGTGGTAGGCATCACACGACGTTGAGGGGTTCGCAACGAATTCAATCGGGACAGTTCTTGCTTGGACAAATCCAGTAAATTCTTTTAAACACCCGATCTTTCTTGGACTTTGATTTTGGGGGCAGGTACTTTGTGAACAGCGGCCACTGCTGCTAAAGAGGAAGAGGGTGTCACCGCTGGAGGAGACGTTTTTGGAGACACAGGTTTCCAATGTTTCCTCAAATTAGGAAAGACGCGTGTCAAATCGGGTTTGGCAGGCATCACCGGTAACGGAGAAGTGGAAGATGTTGAGGTTACTGGAGACTCGGTCACCGTTGTTGCGGCAGGTGGTGGTTTGCGAATGTAAGGTTGCGTCCTGGCGGCAGTACCTCTCTTGCGGGTAGAAGCTGTTTTCTGTGGACTTTTCTCTATCTTTTTTTGTGGTTGTGACCTGGTCTTGACACCGTTACTCTTTTTCTTTTTCTTCTGGGCAAGTTTGGGCGTGGCTTTTTTCTTGGGGACGACCTTGGGAACATTAGGATCCCATTTTAAGAGGGATCTATGATGACACCTCCTAGAGAATCGCTTCCTCCAGGTTTCAAAATGATTTGCTTTTTGGTTTGAGAGTCAATGCGAGGATCGGCCAGTTGCGTCAAGGCTACTTTGTTTCTCTCAAAAAACGTTTGGCTTGATGTGGAATCTGAATGATGCCTTGCAGTAATTGACGTGCTGTTACCGTAAACCATCGTAAGACTTCTTTGAGACTAGCTTCTAAGACACGAGCACAATACGTGGATTACAAGGCACGAATCAATTTCACGGGAAGATGAGACTGAAGGGACGTCATGTTGACGATGTGTGAGACAGACCCCAAGTGACCGAGGTTTTTATAGATTTTTTGGGTGATTGTGCTTGTTGTTAAGTCGACGAAGGGGACGTGTACACGACAGGCCCTCCGTCTTGGCACAAGTGGTGAAACAGATTGGTACAAAATCGCAAATAATCGGGAGTAGTGGGTTTTAAATCCACGAGTAAATAAGCGTGTGGGGTTTGAGTGGCATCGTCGTACGCATGAGTCAGCCAATGCATTCCTAACTGTTTGGCCAAGACTTGCACTTCCGATTTATCTCTAGGGGTTTAAACAACACCACGTAATGAGCATTGAGACTGATGGTACGATGGGCTTAACTTTGTTGAAACAAATTTTGGGTGATGTAAATGACACTGACATTACGATGATGCCCTTTGCGCGTAAACCACAGTTTAATTTCTTCTTCGTCTTCTCCTAACATGTCGTCAAAAATAACCAAATGAGTTTGACTAGGGTCAGACACGATCCCGTCGTCTTCGCCAGGAATGTCTTCCACAAAGAACATCATGCTACATGTCTGCGGCATGATGCCCCAGTGCTAGACATCACTATAAACTGCCACACTGCAGACATCGTAGCGATATGACTGAAAAATTGTTAAAGCTACGTTTAAAATCATAATCACATCACATCCTTCCACAAAGACGATGGAATCGCCTTGACTTTCTCACAGAAGGCTGTACGCCGACTGCAACTCTTTGTAACACCACACGATTCGTTGAGGTGGACGATCGATCAAATGATGTTTATGTTCGATCAAACGTTTGACAAATTCGGTTTTGCCTGAACCGCTAGATCCGGCAATGAGCATGTTAAAGGGGTGGCGAAGATACCAGGCCTCCCAACTAGTTTGATCTACGTGTTCGTCGATGACTTTGACAGTGGAGGAAGTGGGAGCAGAGACAGTAGAGGTAGCCATAGTAGTTGTAGTAGTGTAAGGAATGTCACTTTTGACACGAAGACAGACAAGAGTTTTTATACTTTTTTTCAGGACACGTTTATTACCATCTTTAAAAGTGAAGAACACGAAAGACAACAATACATAAAATCCAAATGGTTAAGTACGTGAATAAAAGAGACACGAAAACGATCATAGTGGAATATAAACAAGTCTCTGTACAACAACATTTGTGGTGATCAAGAGGTGGTATCGTAGGGATAGTTTGTAATGTTCTTAGAGTCTCTACACTCCTTGGCACAGTCACACAAAGGTCTTCCCAGAATGGCCTTTCGGGGATGTCGATAACGGTCCTGTCCTGAAGAGAGTGGCTTTCCTCGGTCACGACTTATTGTTCTTCTGGTATTGTCACTAAGATTGGTTTAAAAGTTTTAAAAATCATCTCGTACTTCCTCCAGAGAAATAATCATACACACTCTCTCCGCGAAAAGTCTAACCTAGCTCCAAACTCTCCTCTCTAAACTTATAATGAAGAATACCATCATACAATGGAACTTCGAGGACTTAGAACCAATTACAATGATATTCCTCTGCTTTTAAACGAATATGATCCAGCAATAATATGCCTTCAGGAAACCTTTTTAAAAGATACGGACAACATCACACTTAAAAACTACTCCCTGTTTAACACCTACTTACAGAACGTTGTCAGGGCCTCAGGAGGGGTTTCTATTGCTGTGAACAATAGAGTCCCTCATAGAATCATCCCTTTAAACACAAATTTGCAAGCCATTGCTGTGAGTGTCACTCTACATCGAGTGATTACATTTTGTTCTATTTACATTTAACCAAACACCAACTTATTACCAAATGAATTAGACACGCTTGTTCAACAACTTCCCGCGCCATTTGTTTTACTCGGTGATTTTAATGCCCATAACATTTTATGGGGATCAAATTACATAAGCGACAGGGGCAAAAAGGTTCAAGATTTTATTACTAGACATGACCTGTGTCTATTTAATACCAAGTCTCCGACGTACTTGCACCCATGAACTGGTACATACACATGTATCAACTTAACAATTTGTTCTCCTTCACTACTTTTGGATTATAATTGGAAGGTCGCTGATGACCTTCATAGCAGTGATCACTTTCGAATCTCTCTTAAGAACACCAACGTAACAATTGATGACACGATTCCACAGTAGAATTTAAAGAAAGCTAATTGGGCCAAATTTGAAACACTTTGTACAGCTAGACTTAACAGGAATACCGTCCTAAACGATAATGATCCTATTCGACAACTTACATCCGTCTTAATTGAGATTGCACAAGAATCCATTCCTAAGTCCTCACCGAATTGTAAAAGAACCCCAAAACCGTGGTTCACCAAAGAATGTAGAGAAGCCATTAGACAACGCCGAGAAGCACTATAAAAATTTAATAATCGTCCAACGCCCGAAAATTTAACTCAGTATCGTATTATTCGGGCCAAAGCTCGCCGCACCATTAAAGAAAGTAAACGAGCATCATGGATAAAATATGTTTCAACTTTAAACTCTCGTTCCTCAATAAAGAAAGTTTGGGACACGATCCGCAAAATAAATGGGAAGGGAAAATGCAATTCTTTCCGACATCTGAAGCTAAATAACAACAATGTCAATACCAAACATGAAATAGATAATGTATTTGCTGATTGTTTCTCCAAAAATTCCTCATCATCTAATCATTCAGAAGCTTTCCGAAGAGTAAAAGCTCAAAAAGAAAAAACACGGTTTAAATTCACATCGAATAGCTCAGAGAGCTATAACCAACCGTTTTCATTGTCGGAGCTTATGGAATCTTTGAATAAGGCCCATGATACATCCGCTGGGCCTGACGATATACATTACCAGTTTTTGAAACACCTTCCAGAACCATCCTTAACAGTTCTTCTGGAAATCTTCAATGATTTATGGATTACTGGTAATGTACCACAAATTGGGAAAGAAGCAACAGTACTACCAATTCCCAAACCAGTCAAAGATAACGCAGATCCTACCAACTATAGACCGATATCATTAACTAGCTGCGTTTGCAAAACAATGGAACGAATGATCAATTCTCGGCTTGTATGGTATCTGGAAACCAACAATTTAATATCTCCTTTCCAAAGTGGCTTTCGTTATGGTCGTAGTACCAATGATCATCTGGTTAGACTGGAAACATTTATTCGCGACACTTTCATCAAGAAGGAACACTTATTAGCGGTTTTCTTTGATTTGGAAAAGGCCTATGACACAACGTGGAAGTACGGAATACTAAATGACCTGCACGATCTGGGTCTAAAAGGCCGACTGCCCTCGTTCATATCAAACTTCCTCTCAGACAGGGAATTCAAGGTACGAGTGGGCTCCACCCTCTCTGATATGCACGATCAAGAGATGGGTGTGCCCCAGGGCAGTATTTTATCGGTGACGCATTTCAACATAAAAATTAATAGCATCACCAAGTGTCTGACTCCAGGTGTGGATTGCTCCCTATATGTTGACGACTTTTTAATATGTTACCGATCCAATCACATGCATACAATTGAAGGACAATTACAGCAAAATATCAACAAGATTCAAAATTGGGCCAATACCTACGGTTTCAAAATCTCAAAATCAAAAACTGTATGTATGCATTTCTGTCAGTTACGAAGACATCATGATGGACCTAAACTCACGCTGGACGGAACACCTATTCCAGTTGTTGAGGAAGCAAAATTTGTAGGTATTATGTTCGACAGAAAACTGAACTTTATTCCACACCTGAAGAATTTGAAAGCTAAATGCTTGAAGACTCTAGATTTACTTAAAGTAATAGCGCACACTGACCGGGGTGCTGATAGGAAAGTCATACTCAGTTTATACAGAACATATATTCGCTCGAAACTAGACTATGGTTGCGTTGTCTATGGTTCAGCTAGGGAGTCCTATTTGAAGATGCTAGACCCAATTCATCATCAGGGAAAAATACTTGCCCTGGGAGCATTTAAGACATCCCCGTGTGAAAGCCTAGTCGTTGAAGCTAACGAACCACCTTTATCACAACGTAGAGAAATGCTTTCCGCACAGTATGCTCTCAAATTAAGATCACACCCTCTGAACCCTGCTTTTTCGGCTGTTTTTGAACCCAAATATAAAACCTTATATGACAATAAACCAAACGTCACACCTACCTTTGGCATCAGAATATTACCATGCCTTGACAGTACCAAAATTGATCTTTCAAAAATTCTGAAAATGATCGTCTCCGAAACACCTCCCTGGCTACTTCAACAGCCAAAGGTACTTTTCACGTTACACGATGGAAAAAAATCGGAGACAAACCCTTCTATCTTCCACAACTCTTACCATGAACTCCTCGCCCAATTTGAAAATTATATAAGAATATATACTGATGGATCAAAAGATGAGGAAAAGGCTGCTGCAGCCTTCGTTAGTGGAAAACACACAACAAAAGTTCGCTTGCCAAATGGTACATCAATTTTTTCAGCCGAAATCAGAGCAATAGACCTTGCTTTGCAATACATTGAAAGCAAGCGTATTTTAAACAGCATCATATTCTCCGATTCACTATCAGTACTTCAGTCACTACATAATTGAAAACTGGAGAATCCATTATTAGCTAATGTTCTCTTTAAACATACTCAGCTGAGTACTTCCCACAATATAGTATACTGTTGGTTACCCAGCCATATTGGAATTAAAGGTAATGACCAAGCAGTCCGCGCTGCTAAAATGGCCCTATCACTAGAACCATCTGATTTTAATACACCGTATACTGATTTTAAACGTAGTATCAAAGACTGTTTACGTCAGAAATGGCAGGCATCATGGAATGATGCCGTGAATAACAAACTTCATGCCATCAAGCCAACCCTAGGAGAATGGACTCCTTCCTACAGAGCCGTCCGTAGGGAGGAGGTAGTCATTGCAAGAATTCCAATCGGCCATACTTATTTAACCCACTGCTACATACTAAAAGGAGAAGACCCACCAGAGTGCATATCTTGCAATGAACCATTCACTGTTAAGCACTTTATGTTGGAGTGTTTCGACCTCCAACCTACGCGTAATCATTATTACAATGTGCATGACATTAGGGAGCTCTTTGATACAGTTAGCATTTCTTTTATTATAGACTTCCTGAAGGAAGTAAATATTTATCATAAGTTATAGCTTTTATGCTATCACCTTGAACAGTTTTATGTGCTATATATACCGTCGCTAGATTTTAATTACCTTTCATCTGTTTTCGTTGTCATACATCATTTGCACTCCCCGTTGATCGGAAAACTTTATTTATTTATCACCGTTACCATTTTATCGTTTTACCTTCAACTGTTTGGTTTCGTATCGCTGGCCGATACGAAGCCTTTTACCACTTTTAAATAATGAAAGATATGACCTTTTGTATGGTGCTAAATAGCCTCATTGTGCTGGTGCACCGTAAAAATTCAACCAACCAACCAACTTTTTTCACTGAACGTTTTAATTTTTTAGGATGACCAATCTTGGGCATAGTGTACCACTTCTTTTGTCCAAACCTCGAAACCCCAACTTTCCCAGTCACGTACATCTTTCCAGTGAGGGTGTAAGTCATAAGCTACACACACATCATCGTACACATATTCAGTACCTGAAAGTTGACGAATCTATCTTTCCTGTAGAGGTTGAGATGAAAGCTTTGAGCAGAATGAGTTTATTGTACATTTAAAGGAACCACTTTCTTGCTTTTTTTGGAGTGGTATGTACTGTTCGTAAAGAGTCCACAAAGAATCGGCTGGTAAACGAAATCCCAGAAAGCAAGTCACTAAGACACACACCACACCTCGACCTCAAATTCAATGGACACAGTTCTCGTAATAGGCGATCGTAATCCTCCACCGTTTGAATAGTGTCATTGATTTCCTTCAACGGAATCTGTTTTATCACGAATGACAAAGGTCGTGGCATGGTTGTCCGTTTTTATACCTTCTTTCGTGTAAGGTAATAAGTGTACTTTTTGAAGAGAATCGGTTTTACTTTAGTACCACACCAAAAATGTTTAGTCACTAACTCACACACCACACGTCGCACAGAAGTTTTCTCTTGAACTATAAAGAATAGTTCATGTAATTCGTCTTTTGGAATTCGGTGTATTAGGATCACCTTGTAAGTTGAATGAGTGGCATCCAAAAAATTATGAATTTCACGCGATTCATCAATGTCTGACCCATGGAACACTTTGAATTGGATCAGTCCTCTTATGTCATTCAGGTACCAGTGATTCCAACATCGGTGACGTAACGGATGCAATTGTTCTTTGCGTTTCACTTGTATTTTGACCAACTCTCGGTAAATACGTTCTCTCATCTCCACAGGCAAACCACGAATGTTCTCTTGTAAAGTATCCATGACCATGTCAGTCAAACACTTCTCCTAAAGCGAAAGTAATAGACAAAGTGAGTACTTTCTGGCCCCTGCCATTCCAGGAAACGGTCAAGAACGTCAATAAAATCTTCAAAGGTAAATGGTCTAAAGCGGAATATTCGGATGAACGCACCCTTGATCCAGAGAAATCGGACTTGTTTGTTGACTTTTGTCAATTTCGTCTTGTGAATTTCTCGACATAAAAGTTCCTCAGTCACCCATTGAGATTTTGCTCTGGCAAGTCCCAGACAAATGTCCTTGTAGATCTTCTCTTGCAATTCGTTTGGTAATGTTTGAAGATTATTTTTCCAATGGTGTTTAAATACTTGTCTAGTTGTTGTCCAACGTTTGACTCCTAGCCAAGCAGCTGGTTTCTTAAACGACATGGTATGCTCACATCAATGACGAGGTCCCACTAAAGGTAGGTAGTGACAATCCGGAGACCATCTAGCATGTTCCAGGTAAGCGCAATCTTTCTTCTCCCACTCGTGAAGTGACACACTGCAACTGAAGCACTTGACTTTATCCCCTCGCCCAAGTAGATAAATCCTGCTCTAGCTAATTCTTCGGGGTAGGTCCTCCCAAATATTTTGGCCATTTTCCTCGGAAGGTTTGGATCCGACTTTCAAAATCGCAGTATTCGTCTTTCCCAGGTTCATTTCGATGAGGGTACGGTGAAATATGCAGGAGTTTGCTCAGTTTGGGATGACATCGGTAGGGTGGTAGACGCGCAGTTTCATAATGATGACATCCACCATGAAAACCAGTAAAGTGAAAAGACGTTCGATGATGAGTGGCATCGCTTTCGCATCCATCAGGTTTGACACGCACAGCATTACTTTCCATGGTAGGTATGGTAGTAATAGTTATAGCAAAGTTCCGATGATGATGTGGTACTGAATCGCTAAGGTCACAGCGTACGGTATCCCTGCAATTGCAAGGCACAGCATTGAACTCGAGTTTGCTCTTGCTTAATACTTGCTGTTTGAAAGGATTCATCTTTCTCGCTTCGCAATGGTAGTCACAATGAACTATCAGTCTTGGACGTTGTCCCTTTTTATATGCTGAGCAATATCGGCGTGACAGTACGGTAAAGTGAAGTGATTGGGAAGCCGTACTCGCTTCTGGTACACGATTTGATAGACTTTTTCCAAGGGCCGGCTAACGATTTGGTGTGTGGGTAAACGTACAATCTTGTGCGGTTCGTGTGTGGTCACTTTAAGATTTCCATCCTGTCCATTCTGCATAGCTACTTTCAACACACCAAAGTTCATCAGTCGACTGGTGCGATAATTGAGAGTCAATCCGTTCACTTTACACTCCGTGAGTACTTCTCCTTGAGGGTCATGGTATTCGTAGCCATACTTTTTGGGACCGCCACTTGCAAAACTTAGAATCTTCTCGTCGGGATGCTCGTCCGTCCAGGCTCCTAAACGGTCTCCTTCGATGACAGGGTGAGGTTGACCCAGACGATCGATGTAGATACAACTGTCCGTGTCAAAATACAGCACACGATCTCCTAACAGTTCTAAAGCATCGTACAGTTTTAAGCGAGCATGGGCTGTCACGTAAGCCGCAATGATGACATTTCCAAATTCGCGGCTTCTACAAAGTCCAGTTCTTCTTCGTAATTGACTAAGATCAAGTCCTCACGAAGGACGTCCAGGTGTTTCATGTATTTGGTTTTGTTGTGAATCATCTGGAAGTAGCGGGAAGGTTCTGTCAAATACTCCGTCTTGGGTAAACACGGTCGTTGTGCCATTTTGCCCCACAAGCAATTTAAAATCACTTTGGCAAACGATCACCTTCCTTCGTTTTTCTCGACGTGGTCTAAAGTGATGCCTTCCTGCTCCCAGTATTTGTCTTTGAATTTCTTTTGGTCTTTGGGAGTGTCGCACCAGAAAGGATAGCCACTGGCTTCTTGTTTCAGTTTCAAAAGGGCATTCACGTAGTCTGCGAAAATGCCTTTTTGAGTCTCGTTGCCCTTGTGGTATTTCTCTGTCTTGGGAAAGTGGTAAATTTCGTACACTTCTAACAATTGGTATCCCAGGTCCAGAGCTTTAAACAATTCCACGATGAAGCAAGTTCCCGTCAAGGCGCGTTCCTCCTGAGTGTGCTAACAAGGTCGGTCTTGCTTGCACGTTTCGGCACAAGTACGGCACAAGGGAAACATCAGTTTTCCTTGGCAATGGTGAGGTAAAACGGGATGGTACAAGTACGTGGGAGGCAAAACTTTGCACTTGATCAATCCTTCGTATTGGCGAATGTTGTCCACGTCGATGTGTTCCGTCAGCAATTGCGGGTGCCCTGCGGGAAAGTGACAGTATTTGCACACGTATTGATACAGCGAACACAAGTCCAAGTATTGAATTTATTCTCCTTTCTCCTTGTCGGCTTGGTACAGCAAACAGGTGGCATTCGTCCGTCCTCCGTACAAACTGACACGCGGGTTCAGTGGGTTCATCAGCTTGTAACTTTCCACGATGCGCTTAAACTCGAGATCGGTTTTCAAACGGTGATCGTACTCGTGTTCCCACATTTCTACCACTTGGTATCTTTGTTCTTTTAGCTTCAAGCGCCGCTGACAAGTGACCTGTTACAAGTCTTCCATGGTCCGTTGTAAAACTGATTTTTAGTGTCACGTTGAGGGTAACAGATCGGATATCCGTGAAATAAGCACCCGTTAAACTCGTACACGATCTTGGGGTTTTCTAAGTCCCAGCCATCCACTGAATACCTTCCGATGGCTTTTTCGCCTCCTCCATTGCTGGCGTGTTGGATCCATTTGTCTTCCTTATCGCACAAGTAATGTAGCCAGCGTAGGGCTTTGACCAAGTATTGACGTTTGACAAAGTTCGTCGTTTGAGGACTGATGACAGCCAGGGTGTTTTCGGGCATGAATCGTTGGCGGTACACTAAGGAACACGCTTTGGCAATGGTGCAAGCTTCTTTCAAAGGATCGATCCCTCCGTGTTCCATGAACAGTTCTCGAAATTTTCCACAGCAACGCCGTAAAATGTCCACGTCGGAACGACAATATTTTAACATTTCTTCCTGAAAGTCGAAAGGGTCCGAGGCGTGAGCGTGGAACCATGCGTAGAAAGCTTCTCGTTGTTCGGTACGTATGTTGTCGGGGTCGTAGTAGTGAGCCTCAGGCAAATGGGGTTGAATAGCGTGTTGATTGGCTTCGGTATTGAAAAATTGCGGAAAATAGCCTTTGGCCAATTCTGTCATTCCAAACGTTTTAGGCATGCGGCTCAAAGGCATGGCCAAGTAACTCATCGAATCTTTAAACTGCACTTGTCACACTTGCATGGAAACGATTTTGGCTCCGTTCAAAGTCACTTTAGGACGTTCGGTGCCTTGTTCCGTATAGTATTTCAAAAGAAACTGCCCATCGTATCCCGAGAAATTGTGAGCCATCACCGTGGCATAGCAGTGACTATCTCCGTAACGTTCGATGTCTTCTTGACTTCACGTCTCGTCGATAGGGTCTAAGATCCATAGGGCGAAATCGGCTAGCATGTTTGGTCCCCGAAAGATTTTTTCACGTCCTCCAGGAATCTTGCTACAGTGAGGGCAGTGAGTAAAGATAGGCTCTTGGATGCATTTCTCACACGCTCGGTGAGCCACGCAGAAATTAGGAATGTGAATGCCAGTCTCTTGCATGCATTCGAAATCGAAAAAGATGAAATTCCCTTTCTTCTGGTCATTATCTTCATCTTCTTCTTCAAGTTTGGAATGGTATTTTTGAATGTAGCATTGGTGTTCCAAGTCCACGATTTGGCGACAAATGTGATATCGCTTCTCTCCTGAACAAACGTGTGCCTTGGCACTGTTGGTACGTATGTCTTGTCCACAAGTAGGGCACAATCTCAGGAGTAGACAAGCACTTTTCTGCTGTGAACCTTGCGTCTTTAGATGTTGTTGGTAAGAGGTTGAACTGAGAAACGTGCGCTGAAAAAGCTGGGCAATGCACTTGTTTTTGTTTCTCGTCCAGACAGGGTTTAGCGGCTAAACATCCCTCACATTTCGATCCTCAATGCTTGTGTTGCTCTCGATTGTTATAGCCATAGTCACATTTCTCACAGTAATAACTGTATCCCAGGAATGCAGTGATACTGGTAATGGCATCAAAATGTTCATCGTGATGATAGACGTGTATGTATTTTCCGTGTTTGAAATCTTTGCCTCGAAACAACAGAGGTCCGTGCACTACTTGAGGGTGTACTTTTAAAGGTGTAGCGTGGAGTCAAGACGTCTTGCCAATTTTTGCATTTCAGGAATGCCACAGGGTGTGTCTTTGGACAGGCCATCCTGTTGTAACAGGAGTTCTGCTTCTCTTCGTTGTTTGGCTCGGTCCGATTGTTGAATAGTTTTCCAGGCTCTTTTCCATTCTGTTGTGTCGTTCTTGTCGGCATACGTTCGTCCCACAACGATGGCACGGGCTAAACACATCTGGTCTTGAGTGTTGTTAATTGGAACGAGTCTGCGCTTGATGCTGCGAAGGTCGTCCACCAAGAACACCTTTTGCGCTGTCCGTTCCCTTGGGGAAGAGACACGTGGGTCATGAACAGTGTCGCTTTTCCATCGGTGATGTGAAACTTGTCGTTGGATTGCTGCACGTGTTGAATCTTGTCCATGACTTTTGAAGGTGTCAATTCTGCCTGGCTGCTAAACTCGATCCAAACGGGGGACTGCAAACTGTCGTGCTGAATAGAAAGTCTCAAGCGATCGTCTTCTTTGGTTTGACACTGCTGTTTCAATGTGGTTAGCAAAGAATCCCACACATCGGTGATGAACCCTTCTGCTTTCTCCAACGGTACGTCGGACCTGAAATCTTTCAACTTCACTGCGTACGTGTACGCTGTAGTTCTAAATTTTCTAGAGAAGCGTTTGTCTGTCTCTCGAATGTGAAAGTACTTTTCAGGGTTTACTGGTGATGATGGACTTTGACTTTGTGTAGACTCTCTGGGTCTGGATGCTGGCTCACTAATATCATCTTCAAAATCGCTGGCACGAATGTGAGCCAAGACTTAAGCTACTGTGCGAGGCGATAAATCACGTTTCTGCCTCTTACTTTCTTCTCCTTTCCTTACGAAATGATGCGATCGTTTTCTCTTGACTGCTAAAAGTCAAATGACTACATTTGAAACGCCATGGACCCCTATATATCCATGTCAGGCTAAGAGTATATATAAAGGGCTGGTGCCTTCCCTCCCAGTATTCATTCCGCTCTCAAGCCGATCAGCACGATGGAAGAGCCCACAAAGATCCAACTTCTGATTAGAACTTTGCGAGGTGTCATAAGAAAGTTTTCTTCAGACAAGCCAACGGACTACTCTCCCTCCTTTCGAGATAAAAGTCAAGATACTTGCTATATCTGTCAGGAGAAAGGGCATTGGGCTACAGAATGTCCAGACCGTCAAAAAAGCAAGACCAGTGTCAGAAGAGACAAAAGTCAAGATACATGTTATCATTGTCAAGAGAAAGGACATTGGTCTTCAGATTACCCTAAGAAACAACAGGAGCAGGAGGAGGAAGAAGAAGAGGTGCCCTCGGCAAAGAAAGAACCCCAACACGTTCAGAAAGAGAAGATAGAAAAGAAAAGAAGAAGAGAAAAAAGTGAGGAAGAAGAGGAGGAAAAACTTGCGAAAGTGAAGAAAATCAGAAAACAGAGAGAGTGAAAGAAGAAAAAAGACACAGAAGAAGTCTATGAACTTTTTAAAAGTGTTGTGTTATGTTGTGTTGTGACATTGAATTGTAAATATTTGTACCAGAATAGACCAGACTGAAAAAAATGTAAGTGTCTCTTGGTTTTGATTGTTTAGAATAATAAGGGTCTACACTCACGAATTCACAACACGTATATCATAGGGTTAAACAAGGTTTTTTTTTTAGTTTTAATTGATTTTGGCAAAATGAATAGTCTCTCTTTTCGAAAGAAGTGAGTGGCCCTGAAAAGGACCGTTGGGTGTTTGTTTTTTCTTAGAACAAACTTAGGAACGAGAAGCAATCAACTTTAACTGCCTTAAGCCTTTGCCATGGCCAAGGCCTACTTCTGGACTTGCTCCTGTCAATGATTTGGTAGAAATCACTAGGGGTGGTATCTCCGGTGTAGTAACAGGGTTGGACTGTTTGGCTCGGGAAGGTCTTTTTCTCTTGGGTCGTAGTAACGAAGTCTAATACATTTGTTTCAGACTTCTTAACTCTGCCAAGATGTCTAAGAGTACCATTACCGTTTGACTCTCACAGTTTTTCTTCTCTCCTAGACTTTGTTTCTTCTCTGCTGCTTATTCTTCTTCCTGTCGTTTCCTTCTTGCCTCTTCTTCTTCTCGCTGTTGCTGTTGAAAGAGAAATGCTTGTTCTGCTTCTTTCTGCTGTTATAAAAATTTCTCCAGTTCTTCTTTCTGTCTCTGTTTAAAGTCCTCGACTTGTAGTAAAGAAGGAGAAGGTGGTGAAGGCGCTGGTACCGGAACAAATTCTTGCGAAGAGAGAAAATCTACTAAATCCCAATTAAAATCGACCTCTTCTGGAAGTAACCCTGTGTTAACTTTGGTAGCTGCTGCTATGCAACTGCTTCTCGTCTCCAAGGCCGGTGCACCCCAATTTATTGTTTTCTTAGTTTCAGTTATGTTTCAAAAAACAATGTCGCATCGATTCACTGCGCACAGACGCTAGCGCACCTGTATAGGGAATGTGACGTCACAGGTAGCTCTCTTCGGATTGGAAGACAGACTCCGCGAAGTGACTGAATTTTGTAACGCGTGTTGGGATTGGTGAACAATTTCAATCCGTTTCGATCCAGTCTTCCACTATAAATAAACGCGGTTCACTTCATTCCCTTCACCTGTTCTCGTCACAAAGATGTGGACCAACGTTGAATCGTCTACTTTCGTATCGTTGTTTTTCCGTACGGACTTACCCATGTATGTGAGATCATCATGGGCCATCATCAGGATCACCGAGACGAGCGTTTGGAAAAGAAGGACCTATGTGGAAAGACAAGGAGGTCTGAAGCGGACTCTCATCTACGGACCAGAGGTTAGACAAAGTTTGAGGAAGAGAAGAAGACCTATGCGATGTCCTCTATATTAACGGAATGGTGTTCACATAACAAACAACAGCCCTTTTCAGGGCCACTCCAATGCCTCGAAAAGATTTATTCTTTCTTGCCTAAAAAATTTTTATTCGGTTATATAATTTATGTTTAATTCCCAAAAACATTATTCTCTTACCTAACATTTTTTTTAGTCGGTTGTATAATTTGGGTAGGATAGATTGATGTTCATCAATCTATGGAAACGAACGCGAATGCATGAAACATACTATCCTATCCACAGATACGAAGGCGAATGCATAAAACATACTATACTATCCACTGACACGAACGCGAATGCATAAAACATTCTATACTATCCACTGACACGAACGCGAATGCATAAAACTTTGTACAGAAATGAAACAGGTGGCATGACGTCACGATACTTGCTACATTGTTGCAAGTGTCCAGTACCGTGACATCATCCTACCTGTTCAAACTCCCATTGTCCGTATATCGCCCCAAGGTGATATTTTGTCCGTATAAATCGTGTCCGTATATCCCCCAGGGGGTGTCTGTAATGTTAATTCCCATTGTCCGTATATCGCCCCCATTAACTACTATTGTGGGACGTACTCAGCTTAGTATTTTTGAGGAGAATATCGGTTAATAATGGGTTCTCCAGTTTTCTATTGTATAGGGACTGAAGTAATGATAGTGAGTCGGTGAAGATGATGCTGTTTAAAATACATTTGTTTTCGATATGTTGCAGTGCAAGGTCTATTGCTCTGATTTCGGCCGAAAATGTTGATGTACCATTTGCCAGGCTACCATTTGATGTGTGTTTTCCACAAACGAAGGCTACAGCAGTCTTTTCCTCATCTTTTGATCCATCTTTATAAATTCTTGTATAGTTTTCAAATTGGATGAGGAGTTCATGATAAGAGTTGTAGAAGATGGAAGGGTTTGTCTCCAATTGTTTTCCATCGTGTAACATAGAAAGTACTTTTGGTTGTTTGAGTAGCCAGGGAGGTGTTTCGAAGTTCGACGTTTTCTGAATTTTGAAAGATCAATTTTGGTACTGTCAAGGCTGGATGATATTCTAATGCCAAAGGTAGGTGTGGCGTTTGCTTTATTTTCGTATAAGGTCTTGTATTTGAAAAAGAGCCGAAAAAGCAGGGTTCAGAGGGTTTGCTCTTAAGTTGAGAGCATACTGTGCGAAAAGCATTTCTCTACGAAGTGATAAATGTAGTTCGTTCGCTTCAGCGAGAAGGCTTTCAGTCGTGGATGTCTTAAATGCTCCCAGAGCGAGTCTTATTCCATGATGATGAATTGGGACAAGCATCTTCAAATAGGACTTCCTAGCTGAACCATGACAACGCAACCATAGTCTAATTTGGAGCGAATAAACGTTATATATAAACTAAGGAGGACTTTTCTATCAGCACCCCACACAGTGTGCGCTATTACTTTAAGTATATCTAGAGATTTCAAGCATTTAGCTTTCAAATTCTTTAGCTATGGAATAAAAGTCAGTTTTCCGTTGAAGATAATACTAAAACGTTTGTTTCCTCAACAACGGGAAAAGGTGTTCCGTCCAGCGTGAGTTTAGGTTCATCATGATGTCTTCGTAACTGACAGAAATGCATACATACTGTTTTTGATTTCGAGAATTTGAAACCGTCAGTATTGGCCCAATTTTGAATCTTGTTGATATATTGCTGTAGCTGTCTCTTGATTATATACATGTGCTTTGATCGGTAACATATTAGGAAGTCATCAACATATAAGAAGCAATCCACACCAGGAGCGAAACACTTTGTGATGCTATTGATTCTGATGTTAAAAAGCGTCACAGATAAAATACTGCCCTGGGACACACCCATCTCTTGCTCATGTATATCAGAGAGGTTGGTGCACTGTCTGAGAGAAAGTTTGATATGAAAGAGGGCAGAAGTCCTTTTAGACCCAGATCGTGCAGGTCATTTAATATTCCGTACTTCCATGTCGTGTCATAGGCCTTTTCTAAGTCAAAGAAAACCGCCAATAAATGTTCCTTCTTGATAAAAGCGTCGTGAATAAATGTTTCCAGTCTAACCAGATGATCATTGGTACTACGACCATAACGAAAGCCACTTTCGAAATGAAATATTAAACTGTTCGTTTCCAAATACCATACAAGCCGAGAATTGATCATTCGTTCGATTGTTTTGCATATGCAGCTCACCAGTGCTATGGGTCTATAGTTGGTAGGATCTGCACTATCTTTACCTAGTTTGGGAATTGGTATTACTATTGCTTCTTTCCAGATTTTTTGTACATTACCAGTAATCCATAATCATTGAAGATTTCCAGAAGAACTGTTAAGGATGGTTCTGGAAAGTGTTTTAAAAACTGGTAATGTATATCGTCAGGTCCAGCGGATGTATCATGCGCCTTATTCAAAGATTCCATAAGCTCCAACAGTGAAAACGGTTGATTATAACTTTCTGAGTTATTCGGTGTGAATTTCAACTGTGTCTTTTCTTTTTGAGCTTTTACTCTTCGGAAGGCTTCTGAATAGTTTGACGATGAGGAATTTTTAGAGAAACTATGAGCAAGTATATTAACTATAAACTGTCACACTGCAGACATCGTAGCGATATGACTGAAACATTGTTAAAGCTACGTTAAAAATCTAAATCACACACACACATTTTACATTAAAGGATGGTCTTGCTTTGTACATTCTCAAAAATGACGTTCGACTGCATGCAAACGTTATCTGCCAGCAAGCTCGGTGTATCCTCCAGCCTTTCCATTTTAAATACGTTTTGTCATACTTGATCAATTTGAACTCTGTCTCAACCAGATACATTACGATACAAAACTAGATATCAAGCTGTCCTTGTATGCGTCTGTTGTCATGGAACAATGTCAAACATTAAATCATATTGTACTTCGTGATCCATGCATTTTGTTGGATATTTTAATTGATCAGTAGGCGATAATGATAGTCAAGGCTACAGCTGTTTATAAGCGCCAGCAATGATTATTTTTTTAAATTGCATACATTTTCTTTGTAGTTTCCTAATTTCTGTTGATTGTATGAAGTTTTGGAAAGTATCATTTACAATAAAAAATGGATATAATATATGCTTCATGATATGAAGAAGAAAGACCGAAATTTTTCTTGCACTATATCAAAAGCATAAAGATATTGTATAAGTAGATAGTTTGTAAGTGTTATATATATATATATATATATATATATA